>PVKC010004200.1:0-36382 GCA_004027635.1 Crocidura indochinensis | reverse complement strand
GGACATTCTGCATACATAAAAACATAATTCAATGATAGTGAGTACTATTAATGTATCTTGTGCGTGCGGGGGCACTAGCCCCCACGCAGTTTTGAAAATATAGATTGGTAAGAGATTACCAATGACTGCTTCAAGAAGCTGGGAGGCTAGAAGTTCAGAGCCCCCACCCAGACCCTCCCTAAGGAGCCAAGTGGGGAATGGGGGAAAGCCTAGGGTACCTTCAAGCTCCACCAAGGGACCCACCTCGCTGGCTTGCTCAGGCACGTGGCCTGGAGAAACCCTGGAGATCTGGAGCAAGGTGGTAGAGGGGTGCTGGGGTCACCCAAGTCCTGCAACCCCCCCCCAGGCCTGGTTAAGAAGGCCTCTGGCATGGCGGAGGCCTGCCGAACCCCATGCTGCTAGAGACTCCCCCAACCCTTGTTTCTTTTCCGTATACTCCATATAGTCCCCTAGTCACCTCCAGGAACAACTTTCCAGGCACAGAGCGAGAGGGTCCTGATGGGTTCTAAAAATGCTGCCCCCAAAAGTGTTTCTGGTGTCAGAGAGGTATTTGGGTAATGACAGTTCATGTGATAGCAGAAATCATGATAATTCTATCTCAGGCAACACAGTTCCATCTGTAAAATGGGAGTAGGGTGAGGCCTGTCTGTCTCAAGGCATTCTTCACTGGGTAGTGCTCCACTGATAAAAAGGCAAACCCACTTGGCAGCTCTATTTCAAGCATTCTGCTATCTAGGGACTGCTGGAAATGCAGGAAGAGGGTGCCCTGTTAGTGAATTCCTGAGGCTAAGTTGGTGGAGATTTCCTCACCCTATGAATTAACACTGGGACTGTCTTTCATATGTTCTAAAGAGCTTGAGGCACCAGATTGGCCCGGGGTGGGCAAGAACCCCCTGAAGCATCCTCACTGGATATTTCCTTTTCCTTAACCCAGTTCCCAATCTTCTCTATTCCTGCTCTGGCTTTTCAAGCCACTTCCTGTCAGATCCCTTAGGTGCTCTTTGGGGACTCAAGCAAAGGCTAGAACTCTGATGGCACTCATGAAATCACTCTGAACTGTATATATGGAAATATGAGGTTCCCAGAAGGCAAGAACTCACCAGCTCTAAATTTGCCTGCCTCATACTTTTAGATTCATATTTGAAAGTGGTTTCACTTGAAAATTTCCTTCCAGATACTCATTTTTATTGCTTGTAACATGTAGAATGCTGGCAATTTTTGGGGAAGAGGCCACACCTGGAAAACTCAGTTACTTCTGACTCTGCACTCAGGAATTACTGAATCCTGCAGGTGCCTCAGGGACACTATGGGCTCTCAAAGATCAAACTTGGGTCAGCAGTACATGAGGTAAGTGCCCAAAATGCTGTACTATCACCCTAGCTAACACTTTGAAGCTTTCTCCTCTGGGTGCTTCTGCAGATACTACAGAAACTTAAAGGGTAATAAGAGATTACTTTGAGAAATTCTATGCCACAAACCAAGAGAACCTGGAAGAAATGGATACATTCTTGGACTCTCATAACCTTTCAAGTTTGAACCAAGATATCGGGACAGACCTATCACTATTGAGAAATTAAAATGGTAGGAAAAATTCTTCTTTCAAAGCAAAAACCCAGGCCCAGAGGGATTCACTAATGAATTAAAAAAAATCTTTCAAGAGGTCCTACTGCCAATCTATTTCAGGCTCTTCCAGGAAATTGAGAGAAAAGAAACACTCCCAAATAGTTTTTACAAAGCTAACATCACCCTGAAAACAAAAGCAGACAGAGATGCCACAAAAAAAGAGAATTACAGATACCAAATATCCTTGAAGAAAACAGATGCAAAAATCCTCAATAAAATTCTAGCAAATGGGATCTAATGGCTTGTCAAGAAGGTCTTAAACCATGACCTAGTAAGTTTCATTCCAGAGATGCAAGAATGGTTTAACATATGCAAGTCAATCAAGGTAACGCATCACAGCACCAAAAGGAAAAAAAAACCCATATAATCATGTGAATAGATGCAGAGAAAGCATTTGATAAGGTCTAACACCCATTCATGATATAAACTCTCAACAAGATGGGAATGCAAGGAACTTTTCTCAATATAATCAAGGCCATTTACCACAGTCCATGGAAAATATCATACTCACTCAGTGGAAGAAAACAAAACTTTTTCTTTAAAATCTGGCACAAGACAAGGCTGTCCCCTCTTGTTGCTTCTATTCAACATGGTACTGGAAGTACTTGTCATAGAAATTAGGTAAAAAAAGGATATCAAGGACATCCAGAGAAGAAAGGTATAAGTCTCACTGTTTGCAGATGACATATATTATATTTAGAAAATCCTAATGACTCTACCAAAAAGCTTCTAGAAACAATAGATTTATATATCAAAGTGCCAGACTACAAAATTAACAAGCAAAAATCAATGGCCTTCTTATACATAAATAATGATAGAGAAAAAAATAGACATTAAAAACAATCCCATTTACAATAGTACAGAAACTCAAATACCTTAAAGAGGTGGAGGACCTATATATAGAAAATTACAAAATACTACTTCAAGAAATAGCACAAAGAAATGGAGACATACACCTTGTTCATGAATTGGGAGGATTAACATCATTAAAATGGCAATACTTCTAAAACATTGTATAGATTTAATGCAATTTCTTTAAGGATACACCTGACATTCTTTTTTTTTTTTTTTTTGGGGGGTCACACCCAGTGACGCTCAGGGGTTACTCCTGGCTATGCGCTCAGAAGTCGCCCCTGGCCTGGGGAACCATATGGGGCACGGGGGATCGAACCGCCGTCTGTCCAAGGCTAGCGCGGTAAGGCAGGCACCTTACCTTCAGCGCCACCGCCCGGCCCCACACCTGACATTCTTCAAAGCAGTGAATCAAACACTCCTGAAATTCATTTGGAGAAATAAATACCCACAGATTTCTAACACAACCCTTAGGAAAAAGAAGATAGGAGGCATCACTTTCTTTAACTTTAAATTGTACTACAAAGCAATATTTATTAAAATGACATGGTATTGGAATAGAAACACACTCTCAGATCAATGAGTATTCATGGACTTAAGTGTTCAAAGAATGGCTCCCAGGCCTGCAATGCAATCAATAATCTTTGATAAAGGGGCAAAAAATGCAAAATGGAGCAAGGAAACCTTCTTCAACAAGTGGTTTGGAGACAACTGGTCAGCCACATGAAAAAAAGTAAACTTAGACATCTACCTAAAACCATGCACAAAGATCAAATCAAAATGAATTACAGACTTTAATATTAGACCCCAAACCATAAGGTATATAGATGAAAACATAGGCAAAACACTCTATGACATTGAGACTAATAGCATCTTCAAGGAGGAAACACCACTGTCCAAACAAGTGGAAGCAGAGATAAGCAAACGGGACAATAACTGAGAAGCTTTTGTACCTCAAAGGAAACAGTGATCAGGACACAAAGTCAGTCAACCACTGAATGGGAGAACCTATTCACCCAATATTCATCAGATAAGAAAATAATATCCAAAACATACAAGTTCTGATAGAATTTAGCAAGAAAAAAAATCTAACCCCATCAAAAAGTAGGGAGAAAATAATAAACAGAAATTCCCTGAAAGAAAAAAAATACAGATGGCCAAAAGTTATATGAAAAAAGGTTCCACATACCTAATTATCAGGGAGATGCAAATCAAAACAACAGTGAGATATCATCTCACACCACAGAGACTGGCAAACATCACAAAGAACAAGAACAAACAGTGCTGGCATGAATGTGGAATGCCATTGTGGAAAACAATATGGATGTTCCTCAAAAAACTGGAAACTGATTGCCCATACAATTCAGCAACACCATTCCTAGGGATATACCTCAGGAACACACACACACATACACACACACATATCACAATACAAAAATGGCCTATGAATTCCTATGTTCATTGCATTGTTAGTTACAATAGCCAGAATCTGGAAAACTCAGGTGTCTAACAAAAGATTAGTGGCTAAAGAAACAGTGGTACTTCTACACAATGGAATACTATGCATCTGTTAGAAAAAATGAAGTCATAAATCTTGCCTATACATGGATGGACATGGAGACTATTATGTTGAGTGAAATGGGTCAGAAGGAGAGATATAGACACAAAATAGTCTCACTCATCTGTACAATATAAGAAAAATAAAAGACAATAAGGTAATAATACTGAGACAATAGAGATGAAGGCAAAAATGACCAGTTCATGATGTGAAGCTTACCATAAAGAGTGATGAGTGCATTTAGAAAAATTACTGCACTGACTACCATGACAATGATAGTGTGTGAGAGAGAGAGGGTGGGGGAGAGAGAGAAATAGAATGCCTCTCCCAAAGACAAGCAGGGGGTGTGGGAGGAGAGAAATGAGGGACATTGGTGGCAGAAAAGTTGCACCGTTGAAGGGCGGTGTACATTCTATGACTGAAATCCATCTGCAAACATTTTTGTTTGCACCACAGTGCTAAAATAAATAAATAATTTTTAAACCAAGGCTTAGACCTGATACCCCTCTGATTCTTGTGCCTGGACCTGCAAAACTGGCACATCTATGTTGGTGTGGTGCTCACAATGGAAGCAGTTTAGTTCTTGACCACAAATGTATCATCATTCCCTTAGATATGAAAGTCATATGGGCATTTACTTTTTTACTTTACTTTACTTTATTTTACTTTACTCTACTCTACTTTATTTTACTTTACTTCATTTTATTTTTTACTTCACTTTTTATTTCACTTCACTTCACTTCATCACTATATTTTTGGTTCGCCATTGGTGGTGTTCAGGAGTTACTCCTGGTAGGCTCAAGGATTATATGGGATGCTGGGGATTGAACCCACATCAGACAAGTGCAAGGCAAATGTTCTACTTGCTCCAGGTTCCATTCTGGGCATTTTAAAAGTGGCTGTTATTTATAGTATGAGTGGTTCCTGGGATAGTGTGGAGGGCTGGGACAGAGGCTTTACAGATCCTGGGTAGAGACTGAAGGAATAAGTCATGGGGTTGGGGTTGTTGAAGATGGGGACATTGATCTCAGTTCTTGAGTCACTAGTTCCACCCCCACCAGCTCATATTAAGCTAGCAAAGCTGGCAGCAGAACTCTGCTGAGGTTTTCAGGAAAGAATGCTCTTGCCTTTTAGAACCTTGCCACATGCTGGACACAGACAGGGAGCAGGAATTTAGTGAGAGAACTTAGCACCACAGTGCTCAGTCTATACAACAAATAAATCAGTGAAAATTTTTCTTTGTGGCTGAGGCCATTGACCAGGCTAGAAATAAAGATGCTTCAAATGCATCAAAACCACAAATGCTCTTAATCAGATTTCATTGTTTATACATAACAGATCTTTCATTTTGGGTTTCACAATTTTGAAACAGACTTCCCAAATCCAGGGCATTGAATCAGTATTATATAATTTATCCTCTGGCCTCTCCAACTGCTATTTATAATAGTCAAGTGTTGGCATGTCTGTGAAACTTGATAGGAAAGTCTACCTGCTCATGCTTTTGAGCTCTTTAATTTTTTTCTTTTCATTTAATTTAACTAACTTTTCTTCCTGATGCCTTCTTAATGGTCAACAAGGGAGATTTCATTTCAAGGCTGTAAAAATCTTCATTTCACTCTCTAGATTTGTTTGAACTAATATAAAAATTCTGCCTCAGATAAACATTTACATTTGAACAATGTTATGGAAAAGCATCAGCAGATTTAGTACATACTTTTCCATATAGTTAAAATAAAATGAAGTTCAAATGGGACCAATGAGTTTTCGCTCTCAAGATTTAGTTTCAAACAAGAGCACTCATTTAGCAATTATTAGAAAGATTGCTCAGGAGAGAAACATAGGTGACATACTTTAGATTCCTTGTTAAGTTGTGATCATCAGAAAAGAATATTTTATAGAGGAAAATTTTTTGCATCTCCCAGCTCTGATATCCTGGTGGTTAAGGGTCAGGGCTCATTTCTTGTTTTGGAAAGAAAATGGGCAGAGATGGACTAGAAGTAACAGTACCCTGCTTTCTTCAGCAACAGAGGTGATGTGTACCCCATATGGCTTCCTTATTTACCCTACCATGGACTGTAAAGATAAGTCCCCAAGGTGTGAAATCACCCCAGACAGACGGGTTTGATGCAGGTAACCACGAAAGATTGATAAACCAAGCCAGACTCATAGAGTCAGTGACTTCTTTCTCATGGTCTCTCTGAGTGCCAAGTCATACTGACCTTTCTTTATTCTCCAGGTGGAAAAAATCCACAAAATCCACCAGCTGGAGAGTGAGTTAGGTGATATTTTTTACATATCCAAGGGATAGGCTTAAAGGAAAGAGGAAGATGGGGGTAATGCCTTTGTTTTGGGGGTAATAGCTGGATGTCCTTTTATAGTTTCACCCTTTCTGTTCAAAACAAAAATAATTGAGAAAGGCTACAAAAATTTTGTTCTACTGTTCTCCACCAGAGGTAGAAATCCCAGATCAGAACTTATAAAAGTGGTTGTTATTTTGCATAGGAACAGTATACATCATTCTTAAAACAATCCGCTTTTTCCATATCCTTGTCTTATACATATCACAAACTTTTTCATACTTCTCTGAAACATAAACATTAGAACTTTTCTGCAGAAGGACTTAATTTGAAAATTCTTAAACATTCTCATACTGAGCACTGTAATATGAGTCTATAGCATCCATGTTCCTTTTCCATAAATTTCTCTAAACAAAATCACAAGGCAGGGGCCCGGAGAGATAGCACAGCGGCATTTGCCTTGCAAGCAGCCAATCCAGGACCAAAGGTGATTGGTTCGAAACCCGGTGTCCCATATGGTCCCCCGTTCCTGCCAGGAGCTATTTCTGAGCAGACAGCCAGGAGTAACCCCTGAGCACTGCTGGGTGTGGCCCAAAAACCAAAAAAATATGTTTCAAAATCACAAGGCCATTTCTGCATATATATATACAGATATATATGAATACAGTTTGAGAATAAGTTTGCTAAAATGAGCACTGTAATTAGAGTCTATAGTATCCAAATTCCTTTTCTATTGTCTTCTGTGAACAGAGACATTAGAGCATTTTTTGTAGACAAAATTTGAGAATAATTTGCTACTTAATATATACAATCAAGCATACTAGCAATTGGGAAACCTTCCCAATTGGATATTGTGCAAACTAATATTAAACCACTAAAGTTGGCTACATAATTATTTGTCTGCAGTGGGGGCATAGAACAAAACAGTAGCTATTAAGATTCATAAAGGTAGAACATACAGTTTAACCAGGAATATAGTGACCAATGCAAATAGGGTCAAGAGATTAACCTAGAATAAAGTTACAGGAGGTCCTGAAAGAAGATTCTTCTCAGTTGGGCTTCAGTGGGCTGAGCTTGAATACTCTTCTCCTGTAGTAGGCTGCTGAGGTTGTCTGGGAAAGAAAGGCCTTGGTTCCTGGGTTGGAATCTGGGTGGGGGAACCTGCTCATCTCTCTGCTGTTGGTCCACTTCCAATCGGACTTTCTCTTTGGCTTCTACCCTATTAGTGACCTTGATAAGCTGCTGCAGGTTTGAGGGTTGAGGTCCTCATACAAAGCATTTTTGGTAGAAGATGGTGGGCATCAGCCTCTGGGATACTACTCAGGTCTCCAACTCACTTCCTTCCTTGCTGAGGAAACTTCTGTTACCAGGGGTGATGGGGGCAGCTAAGCGGCCAGACCAGAGTAACATGAAACTGTTCAGAACAGGGACCATGTGCACCTATGTTTAGGTGACGGGCACTGTACATTCAGTCCATCTGAAGGAGGCCCTGGTGATTATCCTCCAGAGGGTCAAATCACTCACCATTGTTGGGGTCTTTTTGAGTCTTTGGGTGGTGGTTTGAGTGCCAGTTGAAGTAGATGCCTCATGGCCTCATTCCTTCAAGGGATTGGGGAGACACTGGTCCAGGAGAAAACACTGACACAGGAAATAATCCACACAAAATTGAAGGGAATGGTACAGGTCCAGGAAAATTTCACTACAAACTTTCTGCTCCTAACAATTAGGCAGCAGGCAGAGAGCTCAGTTGTGGAGAACCAAAACCACAAGCAGGTTCTCCCTGAGACTTGGTGGGTGGAGGTCTGGGATACATGTCTTTATTAGGAAGAAAACAACCACACCCTGGGGTGGAGAAGAGTTAGAGTAAAGGACCAATCCAAAAGGTTGCTTCAATCCAAAGGTGCTTCCATCCAATGAGTGATAAGCACCAGCAAAAAAAAAAAAATCCTGAATAGAAAGACTAGTTATTACAACAATGGACTACAGGTTTGTTTTGTTGTTGTTGTTGTTGATGTTGCTTTGAGGGGGCACACCCAGTAGTGCTCAGGTCTTATTCCTAGCTTGGTGTCCAGAGATCAGTCCTGGTTTGGTTCTGTGGATTATATGTGGATCCTGGAAACAGGGTCACAGGCAAGCATGACAAAAACCTTCCACACTGTACAATCTTGATACCCCCATACACACACACTTGACTCTGGTTTCTTATCCCAAGACTGTGATTCACAGCCCAAGAGGTGCCTTTCCCTCTAGGAAATTGGCAACAGGATCGGTGGGTTATATTTCAACTTCCTGGAGACTTGAAGTCATGCTCTGCACAGGTTCTGGGCAGTCTTTGAGAGTTCTATTCTTTTCAACCCATCATCCATTCTTTCCCTTCTTATTTAAGTGATTGGCCCCCTTCATCATGCTTCTGGAATGATGTCCCATTCAGATTCCTATGAATCTTTTGGATGCAGAATGACCTCAGCCATCTTCCAGGAGTGCATCTGGTTGTTCAATTCACTTTTGTGGATTTATCTCCAGATTACAATATTATGGAGAGTCAGGGATTTCACAGCACCCGTGTGATGCCATTCCTGCTCCTCCTATCCTTAACACTTCTCATCTTTCTATATTTCAGTTTGCATGGGGATGGACCCTTATTTAGATGTTCTAAGTACCCAACACATGAATGCTAATGGGAATGAGGCATATTGTTGTGTGTGTGTGTGTGTGTGTGTGTTTGCCACATCTTATGATGTTCAGTGGTTACTCCTGGATCTGCATTCAGGAATCACTTCTGGAGGGCTCAGGGGATCTATGGGCAATAGGGTTTCAAACCCGAGTTGACTGCATGCAAATCAAGCTCCTTACCTGCCATAATATGTATTATTGTGTCAACCCCAGAACACATATTGGAAGATAGAACAGACTTCTTTGAAGACTGTACATCAAGTTTAAGCAGTGAGAGAAATGATGTTGGATTGTTCTATCAGTGCAGTGTAGAAGTGGATTTCAGGGGAGGAATCTGGACATTTGTTCCTACATGGGACCATCCCATAGATTTCTTTCTGGGCTTGAGTGTGATTCTCACATGTATTCAAGTGACTGTGCTTCATGCAATGGGGGCCAGAAGTTGGCTAAGTCAGTGATGCTTAGTTGAGAAAGGGACACAATGACCTCTGCCCCTGACTGAAGAAAAATCTAGAGGTTGTCTATCCATCTGGATCAAGAGACCTTTGAAAGGAAAGTGGAAGTTTCTTATGTAATCTTCCCTTCAAGCTTTGATTTTACAACCTAACTTTTCTTCGTATCTGACTCATTGCTCTTCCCAATGCAACAGGGAATGTGCTCTCTGGAAAGCGGGAGCAAATGGGGATCTGGAATAAGGAACAAAGATAAGATTGATGTTAGCTAGTTAGGTAGGGGAAGATTTCTCAGAGCAAGTAATGTTTGAGCTGGGGTATAGGCTGTAAGGAGACATTTGCCTAATATTTGGTAGAAGATGACAAGCACAGCCCTTACATTTATTTTTTAAATCACAAAACATCATTGCTGCTATCTTTAATTCCCACATTCTTTTCTGGGGCTTTTCCTCCTGTCTCTCATGTCCCAAATACACTGTACTTACTCAGGATGATTAGTTGGGCTCTTCCAGATTTATTGGAGGCAACTGATCCTTGAACAAAACTGCAGAGAGAGACATTTCTCTGCTTTTCTCTAATGGTTTGTGAGGTGAAGTTCTCTGAGCAGAGGTGTGGCCAGGATAAACATACCGACTTATAGAGGGAAGGGCTCAAGGACAATAGGGAGGGGACTGGCAGAACTGCCAGAGCTGTGTGGATCTAATTCCTGATTCCTGTGCACGAGAGAGTTGGATTGGGAGCCTTTCATAATGCAGAACCCTGACATTCTCTGTGGGCTCAGTATTGGGTGCAAGCAGCCTGGGGAAAGTTGAACCTTTGTGAAGGTTTGTTGATGCAAGGTCTAATCTTTAGCTTGGTGGGATGTTTTGATCCGACACTCCCCCAATGTCTTTAGTATTTACTCTTACTTTTCAGGAGAGGAAGAGAAAAATGGAATATTATCATGCATTGTTTTGCTTTACTATGGATGTATTAGCATGAGGATTTTTCATTTATTTTTATTTATGACACAATACCATCCTCAATCTTAAATTTTTTGCAAAGGGGGGGCTATCAGCCATTCTTAGTTTAGTGCAAGGGCTCTGTATTGGAAGGAATCGATTACCTGGCCATTCTAGGGTTACTCTAGAACCCCAGGAATAGTGAAGGACTATGTGGTGTCAAAAATGAAAGCCAGATGGGATTGAAGTGGGACATGTGTGCTAACCCTTTTAATCTCTCCTAGTCTCTTCACTTTATTTCAAATAAATTTAATTAAGCAAAGAAAAGGGAGACCCTTAAAATATTATTTGAAGGGGCAGGAGCGATAGCACAGAGACAGGGTGTTTGCTTTGTACGTGGCTGCCTAGGATGGACCTGGGTTCAATTCCTGGGTCCCATATGGCTCCCCCCAAGCCAGGAGCGATTTCTGAGCGCATAGCCAGTAGTAACTCCTGAGCGACACCGGGTGTGGCCCAAAAACCAAAAACCAAAACCAAAACCAAAAACAAAAAACCAAAAAAATTATGTGAAAGACAGAGAACAGGCAGGCTTGGAAAAATTTCACTCATCAAAATGCTGTGCAAATGGCAGGTGTTGAAGAAAGCTGGGCTCAGGCTGTCTGAAGGCTGTCGGTGAGCCACTCCCCCTGCCCCCTGTGCCCCGTTTTCCATAGAGAATGCTGCTACCTGGCCATTTGCAGTCAGATTTCCCCTTCAGGATGGGGTCAGGGAAAGGGCTGTCCGGTTGGGCTGTGTTACTGTGATAGCAGTTTTTGTTCACTCTGCTGCTCATCCTTTAAACAAATCCCCCAGGACACATGCAACCTGGATTTAGTTCTAGGAGGATCAAAAGTATTGTCTCCGTATGCTTTTCCCCGTCAGAATAAGACAAGCAGGCCTGTTGTCATGCCGGCCTCACCTTCCAGAATCCTTAGGGCTGAATTTACTGCTTTTATGGCCTCATCTTTTCCAATCTGCCATCGGAAAGCCCACTTGCTTCCCTATTCCTTCAGCCGACTCTGTTATTTTCAAAGATCTTTGTGAAGCTCTAATATCTCTGGGTCCTATAGCTTTCTGCTGACAGCCACTTAGACGGACTCAATCTGCCCCTAGCAACCCGGATAAGCGGGGTGGTGCTGCGTGAACAGCCCCCACATTTAAGTGGCTTTGAAACAACAAAGGTTGATTTCTTGCTCCTGCTCTGTGTTTGTCGCACGTTAGCTGGGGGCTCTTCCTTAAATCTGCTCTCCAAGGACAGCGGCTGACAGAACCTTCCCTGCCAGCATGGCTGTTGGTTGCCATGGCAGAGGAACAAAAGAAGATGGCTGCCTATTCATTTTCTTCAAAAGGGATCCCCAAGAAAACAACACATTCCACTTTGGCTCATATTCCATTGGCTGAAACAAATCTCAACTCAATTCCATCATTTTCCTGAGAGGAGAGCAGCTGGAACACTGGTGAACAGCCCAAAATATCAACACACACCATACTTTACCTCGCAGGGCTCTTTCACACCACTTTTCTTTCTCTAGGACTTCAGGACTCAGCCTCTGCTCTGGTCTTGGTTGGAAATGATCTGTTTGTACTTATTCCTTCCCCCTGATTGTCACCTCATTTGTCTGATATTCCACTTCCAATAGGGATGATATCTGTAGTCCTTTACTACCCTGCCTCCAGGAGCCATTGAAACTACCTTTTGTGTTTGTGGCAGGAGTTTTGTTGTGCGTGTGGGGTGCATTTAATGGTATAAAAAAACTTCAACTTGTTCCCTATATCAATCAAATAATTTGTGACTCTATTGGCTAATGAATCCTGAAAACTGGCCACAGATAAGGTTCAATATATCTTTAAGGAATGACAAGCATTTCAGCATCAGCCACTCCTGATCTTAGACAGCTTTTGAGCCTTTTCTGACATATGAAATTTCTGCATACACCTAATGTTCTCCCTCTGGTCTCATTCTTCTTCCATCCTCCATCTTTTCTTCTAGTCTCCTCCCATCAAGCCCCCCCTAGAGGTGCCAATAAACAACCAGCAACTTTCTTTTTCAAATGAAAGACTTTTCAAGGATCTAACATGTTTGCTTCATGACTCCTTGGTTACACCAAAATAGAGTGCGAAAAGAGGCTTTCTTAGGTCACACACAGCTCTTGAAAGCAGATGCCATTAGTGCCCATTTTTCAAAAGTAATCAATCATCTTTCTTTTAAATTATACTTTTTTTCTTTTCTTTTTTCCTGTTTTCTTTCTTTTTCTTTTTTTTTTGGGGGGGGGCATACCCGGTGGTTCTCAGGGGTTGCTCCTGGCTCTGCACTCAGAAATCACTCCTGGCAGGCTCGGGGGAGCATATGGAATGCTGGAGATTGAACCTAGGCCGGGCTGAGTACAAGGCAAACACCCTACATAGCGTATTACCACTCCAGACCTTAGTTAAAGTATATTTCATTTTTAATTCTTTGTGATAAAGATTGTTTTTCGGGCCCGGGAGATAGCATGGAGGTAAGGCGTTTGCCTTTCATGCAAAAGGTCATCGGTTCGAATCCCGGTGCCCCATATGGTCCCTCGCGCCTGCCAGGAGCAATTTCTGAGCATGGAGCCAGGAGTAACCCCTGAGCACTGTCGGGTGTGACCCAAAAACCAAAAAAAAAAAAAAAAAAGATTGTTTTTCAGGATCAGAGTGATAGTACAGCAGGGAGGGTGTTTTACCTTTTATGTGTTTGCCTTGAGTTCAGTCTCTAGCATCACATGTGGTCCCTGAAACCTGCCAGGAGTGATTCCTGACTGTAGAGCCAGGAGTAATCCCTGAGTATTGCTAAGTGTGGCCCAAAAACAAAACAAAGAAGTTTTTATGGCAGGTTCATTCCCTTTTATTATTTGGCAATGTTCCATTGGATGAATAATGCCACATTCTGTTTATACATTTACCAGTTGATAAGCATTTGGGTTGTTTTAATTTTTGATTATGGCAATAAATAATAGAACATGTATTTTTATTTTTCCTTAGAGTGAAATTACTGAATTGTATATGAGTATGTATTTGAATCTTCTTGAGAAACTGCAGCTTTTTCCCCTAACCTATGATTTCATTTTGGTATCAGCAAACATAAAAATTTTAGGTGTTCTGCATTGTCACCAACACTTAATTTTTAGGTCTAAGTCCTTGCAAGAGTTATATTTTGCAAATAGTTTCCTCTAATCAGCTCCTTTAATTCTGTTTTTTTTTTTTTTTTGTGGTTTTTGGGTCACACCCGGCAGTGCTCAGGGGTTACTCCTGGCTCCATGCTCAGAAATTGCTCCTGGCAGGCACGGGGGACCATATGGGGCACCCGGATTCTAATTGTGCCTTTTTTGACCACATATCTGGTGATTTGTGGGTCTTTCTTAGTGGCTCTTGGGAGCAAACCTGGGTCTCCCAATGCAAAGCATATGCTCAGCCCATTGTATTATCTCTCTAGAAAATTGACTTCTCAGTCCTATTTTAACTGCACTCCATATTTTGGATAGGGTTGATTTTATTATTGATTTTGAACTTAATTCTGTTATCAAATAACATTTTGTATGAATTTCAGCAACTTTTTTTTGGGGGGGTCACACCTAGCTGCACTCAGGGTTTACTCCTGGCTCCACACTCAAAAATTGCTCCTGGTTGACTCAGGGGACCATATTTGATGCCGGGATTCAAACCAATGACCTTCTGCATGAAAGGCAAACGCCTTACATCCATGCTATCTCTCTGACCCCTAAATTTTAGCAACTTTTAATTTATTAGAAGCTTAAAACCTAGACTAAATTTTCCAAGAACAATTTTTTATTTATAGAAAAATTAAGAAGTTCTTAATATATCTTGTATCTCATATAGCTTATATTCAATTTCCTCCATTATGTACACTAGGAAGGTATTATTGTTATATTAACTAATATAACAAATACCACATTTGTTATATTATTATAATATAAGTATTATATATTATTATTAGTTAAAGAATAGTTTATCCAAATTCACTTAATTTTTATGTATCTTGTTTTTCTGTTCCAGAATTTCATCCAGAATGTCATGTATCCTTTTATCATCTGAGCTTCCTCTTGATTCCATTATAGTTTCTCAGACTTCCCTTATTTTCAATCACCTGAAATATATATATATATATATTTTTTTGCTACACCTGATGGTGCTCAGGATTTTCTCTTCTTTCTGCACTCAGGAACCCCTTGTGGTGGTGATGCTTGGAGGACTATATGGGGTGCTAGGGCTAGACCTCAGGTTAGGTGTGTGCTTCACTCACTGTACTATCTCTGGCCCTTTTTTACCTTAAAAATTTTGAGGTAACTATCAGGTACCATCTCATGCCACAGAGATTGGCACACACCACAAAGAATGAGAACAAGTAGTTTTGGCTGGGATGTGGAGAGAAAGGAACCTCTTATCTACTGCTGGTGGGAATATCATCTAGTCCAACCTTTATGAAAAGTGATATGGAGATATCTCCAAAAACTGGAAACTGAGCTCCCATATGATCCAGCTATACCACTTCTAGGGATATACTCTAGGAATACAAAAGTACAATACAAAAATCCCTTCCTCTCACCTATATTTATTGCAGTACTATTTACCATAGCCAGGCTCTGGAAACAACCAAGATGCCCTTTAATAGATGAATGACTAAAGAAACTGTGGTACATATACACAATAGGATATTACACAGCAGTCAGGAGAGATGAAATCATGGAATTTTCCTATACATGAATGTACATGGAATCGATTATGCTGAGTGAAATAAGCCAGAGGAAGAGAGATAGACGTATAGTCTCACTCATCTATGGGTTTTAAGAAAAATAAAGGATATGCTTGCAATAATTTTCAGAGACAAAAGAGAGGAGGCCTGGAAGTTCCAGCTCACTACATAAAGCTACCACAAAGAGTGATGAATGCAGTTAGAGAAATAACTACATCGAGAACTATCCTAACAATGTGAATGAATGAGGGAAGTAAAAAGCCTGTCTAGAGTACAGGCAGGGGTGGGGTGGGGAGGAGGGAGATTTGGGACATTGGTGATGGGAATGTTGCACTGGTGAATGGGGGGTATTCTTTACATGACTGAAACTCAACCACAATCATGTTTGTAATCAAGGTGTTTAAATAAAGATATGAATTAAAAAAACAAATAAAAAAGAAAATTTTGAGATATACTGATTAAGCATTTTGTAAAATGGCTCTCTGAGGTTTCTGCTTGCTCATACTGGCATTACAGATTGGGAGAAAAAGAAGACAGTAGAAAAATATCATCTTCCCATGATATCAAGGCATATCAACATGATTGAAGACTTGAAGTTGATCTGATTACTCTTGAAGAATTGCTTGTCCTATCTGCCCACTGTAATGTTCTTCTTTCTCCCCAACCTTCTGTTTTCTTCGGAACCAAGTCACCATACATAGTCCATTCTAAGAAAGGGGAAACATGTTTTGCTGATTACATAGGTTTTGGTTACCATTTTGGATATCTTTTTCCAATATTTTTGGGGTTTATTGCATCAATAAGAAATGTATAGTTTCTCTCATATTTGTTCCCAATGTAAAATGCTTTCCCTTTAGTGCTTCCAAGATTTTCTTGTAATTTTTAACATGTAGAAAAATGTTTTATTTTATTCCAAAAATTCAAGTCCCTATCTCACTATTTCCAAGGTCTAGTGATGATGATGATGATGATGATGATGATGATGGTGAGAATGATGTATATATAAAGCCTCAGTTATTTCTTAGGTACTACTGAAGTAAAATGGTCACTGAAGGCGATGGTGTGATTTATTTTGGTCGCATTCTAATTTAGTTTCCTTTAGTACTTAAATTAAAAATAGGTGAGTATGTGATTGGCAGTTCTTGGTTCAAATACCTCTCGAACAGCCTTTCCTTTCCTCCCTTTGAGTAATTCTCTTGGCCTTTTCTGGAAGTTTGCTTGAACATTCATTTCAGGGTCTGATATCTGGGCTCTTATAGGCTGTTATATCCTTGACATTTACGAAAGGCATTGCCAAGGTGTAAAAATTGTTCTATGGGGTAAAATTTATTTTATTTTGAAGAAACAGTTCTTAGATTAATGTTGCTACCATTTCCTAACCATTGTTGTGATTTTTGTCTTGTGTACAGCATCTGTTGGTTGTATAAGATCCCTTGAGCATAGAGCCATCAAGAACAACATTATGAGCACATTTGGATGGGAACAGAATTGGATAGCAAAAGAATCCTATTAGTATTCAATCTCTTATGACTATTAAGGTATAGAGATAGATAATTAAAATGGCTGAGCATCTACAATCCTTTAGTGATTATGGCAAACACTACTTACTTTCTTCTTAAATTCTTATAACAATACTTCAAGGTAAGTCTGAATATAATTATTTGACCTTGACATTAATTTTACATAAGTGAATTTCCCCCTCTTTTCAATGCTTTGAGTTCTACTTTCCTAGGTTAAGGGTGGGAATTTGGCAACAGGGAGCATTGTTTTATGTTTTGAAACCTAAGTGTGTTGGCTTGAAGGTTTTGTTTGGTAATGAGCACATAGGCTCAATAGTTGCAAAACGTGTAATTTTCATGCTGTATTTGAAGGTAGGAAAAGAAAGCATTTGTGTCACATAAAACTAAGGGAGAAACTCTCTGTGAGCACAGGGAAATGGAAGAGTTAAGACTGGGAGAAATGGTTCAACTGGTTGAACCCATGCCCAGTTTATATTTTAGATACAGAAGTCACAAATTCTCCTTTTGCTAAACTCAGCAGGAGTGGACTTTTTAGACATTTGTAAGTGAAAGAGTCCTGACTGTTATTAGCCTTCTTTCCCTTTCCTCCATGGAGCAAATTCCAGCAAAGATGTCTTTGGAAAGGAAATCACACTGAAATGAAGTGATATGCTCTGAGTTTTTCCCCAGTTTTATAGATCAAGGACTAATATTCTTGGGTTAGTCCTGGCTTTTCTCTGGTTTTTCTCTTTTAAGGAATAAGTTCATTTTCTTGGAAGCATTGAATTATACCTCTGATGGCCCCTGTTGATTTAAAATTCCCTGATTCTAGGAAAGTTTTATTTTAAACTCAAATTCTAGTGATTCAAAGATTTAATTGAGGTTAAGTGGTTGACTTTTTAAACCATACAATATACTAGAAAACTGACTAGTTATATATATATACCTATATATATATAACTAGTGTTATATATATATATATATATATATATATATATATATATATATATATATATATACATACACACACATCAGAAATCAAATTTTTTTCTTTCCTTTTTTTGGAGGGGCTCATCTGATGGTGCTTTGGTCTACTCTTAGTTCTGTGTTTGGGGCTCCATGCAGTGCCAGGAATCAAACCAGGACCTCCTGCATGCAAAACTTGTGTTTAGCTCATTGAGCTCTCTCTCATATTTCAAAAAGTAAACTCCTTAACCTGCTTACATTGCAACATTCTTAACAATCAAGAGAGACAGCATTCCTAGGGATGAAATGAGACAATGCCTATATAACACATGGCAAGATCTCAATAAATGAAAACTTCTTTTTATTACTCCTTCCCAATCAAATCCATTTATATCCATTCAGGAAATAGCATTTTCTGAAATAACTTTGGTGGTCAATCATTCTGTCAAAGCCTTTACAATAGGACTTTGTGATCAAATACCCTTAAGAAAGGTTTATGCTCTGCCCACCTGCTAGCATCAAGGCATGTTAGCATATTAAAAGCTCAAAAATTCTTTAAAAATAGGTTTAAGTTTGTTGTTTCTAAATATATTTGGCTATACAACACTTATTTTTCTTCAGAGATGTATATCTATTAACATATATAAATAGGACAAGAATTGGAATCTGTTCCCCAGATATACAATCAACTAATCATTGATAAAGGGGCAATAAATGCAAAATGGAGCAAAGAAAACCTCTTCAACAAGTGGTGTTGGGACAACTGGTCAGCCACATGCAAAAAAGCAAACTCAGACCTCCATCTAAAACCACGCACAAAGGTCAAATCCAAATGGTTTAAAGACCTTGATATCAGACCCAAAATTATAAAGTATATAGAAGGACATGTACCGTATTTGCCGGAGTATAAGATGACTGGTCGTATAAGACAACCCCCTAATTTTACAGTTAAAACATAGGTTTAGGCCTATATTCGCTGTATGAGACAGAACGTTCCTGTGCTGCAACTGTATGTACCACAGTGAGCCAATCATAACAAGCAAAGGTTCAAAGGTTGTACTGTAATAGACTTCCTCTCTGACTCTGGCCCATTTGAGCAGGCTTTTGACAGTGTAGATTCAGGTACAGAACATTGTCTAATTTGGATTGGCCGAGTTAGAGATGCAGTCCGAGCAGCCTTGCAGTGATCGATGCAGGTACCATCTCACACCACAGAGACTGGCACACATCACTAAGAACAAGAACAATCAGTGCTGGTGGGGGTGTGGGGAGAAAGGAACTCTCATTCAGTGCTGAGTATAGATGATGAGCCAACTGACACATGCCCTTCACCTCATCATGATTAAGATTAACCTGAAGATGAACCACAGAGCAAAGCACTCAGGTAACATCTACTTGTCCACTGTGACACAGGCTCAACAGGGATGGTTTTGCAAGATGGGATGGTCCTAGTGGTATGTGTAAAGTCTTCACCTGGATCCCCAAAGATCAACCCAAGAGGAGAGTAGGCCAATTGCTTGTCTACTTTGGTGGTTACAGTTTGGAAGATCTCATACTCTGCAAAAGGTTATTGGCATCTTGAAGTTATTTCAATTTCTTTCCCCTTTCTTGGCCTTTACTTTGCTATCTCATAAATAGTAGTAACAATGTTCACATGAGTGTGAAAGGAAACCATAGGGAATATGTCATATTTTGAGCAGAATTAGTGGGAGAAAAAAATAACTTTCATGCTAATATCAAATCCTGTGTTCAAACCTGGATCATTACAACATACACAATCTTTGTGGTCACCAATATCTTTCTGTTTGCAGAGGGGTTGAATAGCTGAGGCAGAATTAAAATTCTATTCCACAATTTTGTGCCTTTACTCAAATATGCTGTATCTGAGATGGCTTTACTTTTTTCTAAACTGCTGACTGGAAGAAAAAAATACCGGATATTTATGTAACTTGTGAGTTAAAAAAATAAAAACAGAATAAAATATAATTCTTTATTCAAGCAATTTGCCCTAGATTCAACTGTACTAATTAAGTCTCCCTGGATAAATATACTCATAAATAGTCATATTTCATCAAAGTCAAACACAGGGCAAATTCTTGTGTTCATGCACTAATAAACCTGAGTTATTAAATAAAATCTGTGCTGTACTCTTTAAATTAAGATTCCATCCATTAATAAATGTTTAATAAAAATGTAAAGATGGAATATTGTTTGAAGAAGGAATTCATCCCCAGTACTTCCAGTTGAATCCAGCTCAGTGAAATGCAAATTTTATAAATTCCAATCCATCAAATAGAAATTTTACTATAAAAGGTTTTCATGGAAATAATAGCTGTCAACTATCAATTAATGTACCCAGTCCCATTTTCCTTAAGTACGGTATTGAACTTTAATGAAAGGTTACTTATTCTATCAAATTGCTTTATACTTCATAAGATTAAACTTAACTAAAAATTAACATCAGTATTCCATGAAGAGAGCATGCAAACAAAATCCACCTAAATGACAGGGAGCCTAAATGTTTTTGTTGCACACTGAGAAATATGCTTCCAACACACATTTTAAAAAATGCAAGGAATTCATTTTTTAAAACCAATGTGATCAGAAAATTTAACCCTTCTCTACCACATGCCTTGCTTGCATTATTATGCCTCCTCATCGTGAGCCACTGATTAGATGAGCATTGTTTGCCTCTACATTTTCTATGCCAACAGAGTAAAAGCTTAGCTCAGTGGCAGACAACTGGAGTATGGGATTGAGGTGGGCATGTGATAGACACAAGAGGCTCCCAATATATCTGGGTTCAAACCTGTTACTCTTGAGTTGTTTAGTTCTGAGCTAGCTGTGCAAGCTTTGTGAACCTGACTTCTTCATTGTAAAATGTGAAAAATATACTTTTTTTTGAGATTGCTTTGAATATTGGGAGAGATGTATATGGAATGCATTTTGGGTGTTATTTAGAACACAGAGGGGATCTAGTACATGGGAACAGTACTTACATTACAGGGGGAATAGGGGCAAAGTAAAGGGTTCAGTATCCTAATGCAATCCATCATTGCACCCTCAACCCAATAATAGTCTTGCACAGTGAGACATACCAACTACTAAAAGTATCAACACAGATCTTGTGACTCGTATACAACTAAAATTGAGAGTGATTGACACAAAGGAGAAATAACACAGGCATACTTAAGAATCTGTGAAAACTCCCTAAGCCATAGCTTAAAATAAAACTGTTTCTCTAAGCCCCCACCCTATGCTAGTGTGTATTGAAAGAGCACTGTTGCTAACTAAATTGAGTTGCATGGAGCAATAGACTGAATCATCCAAACTTGGACCAGAACCCTTAGTCATGCCTATGGAAAGTCCTTTTTGAATGCCAGGTTCTTCCTCTTAGCAGCTACCGGTAGGTGGGGAATGGAAGATGAAAAGAAATTGGGGGTCTTTTGGACTTGAGTTATGTTGGGAACCTGGACTAAGTCTTGCTATATCTGAAAAACAAAAACAAACAACAACAACAAAGCCACTCAGAACTTCAGATTTAGCAAATATTTCAAACCTATCTTTTGAATACAAGCTGCCCATCGGTAGCTCCAGACAGGCTGGGTTTATTTATTTATTTTTTTATTTATTTATTTACACTCCATATAGATTTACAGAATTCTCAATTTAGAGAAGCCTCCTTTTGGTCTGATTCTCTGCACTATAATCCTGAATAAAACGATTTACAAAACCCAAATAGATTTTGGCATAAACTCAGCTGAAATTGACTGCTTTCTATCATGAATTAATATTAACCAGAGCTTGTCAGATACTAAATATTTGTTTTAGGAATACACACTGCCTCGGCTTTCATCTGGGTTTAGCTCTAATCTTTGGCCTGTCAGTTCCAGGATATAGCACTGGATAAATCATGCTCGTGAATAGATAGATGCCAGGGCAGTTGTGTACAAATGGAACAATGTGTCAATGAACACCCGAGTTTGGGTTACATCTAGTATAAACACCACATTCTTCTGCAATGAGCCCATTTACTGGTTAAGCAGTTACAGCTCTGGAAGGCTTGATGCTTCTGTGCTCAATCAGGTCTAATGATTTCAGATGTTTGCAATTAATGAACCATTAGATTAATTGGTAGAGTCCTGTAAGAAGGCTTTAAGAATTGGGTCAGAACCGAAGACAAGCTATTACCCCCAGAGATAGCAATCACGGGAGGCAAAACCCTGAGAAATTGAATTAATGATTTAATTCTCATCTCAGCCATTCCTGCACACAACCATTCTTTCTTGGGGAAAAAAGAGCTTTGAGTGGCATCTAAATTTAGTAAACACAGACAGGAGAAGCCTGAAAAGAAAGGGTAGAAACAGATTGTCCTGTTTTTCTCTAGTCCAGTCTTGATCTTTTAAAAACTAAGATTTTCACTGGTATCCAAAGTGACTCCGTGCCTCAAACTCTCTGTTCTTGCTTCCTAAACTTCTGTGTTTTATTAATCAGGTAATACAACTATCATCTCAGAATAGTGATGGTATTCCACTCATGGAACAAAATAATCAAAATAATTCAGCCTCAATATATGGCTCTGTGAGTTCTCTCAAACTCCCAACTACTGTGTCCCAGGCACTATTTGAGGAACTCACCACTAGCCTATGGACTCTATGCTTAAATCTGGCCAGTACTGGAGTTAATGCCCTGTGCTTGTTACTGCTTTAGATAAATTTGTCATTTTAAAAGTTCAGTTACCCCTGAGACATATTATTTAATGTTTGCTTCACACTCAGAAACAAGAACTTCCGATGAATAGACATAGGCTCAGCTTCCATGACAAGTAAAGTTTCTGTACTTGATAAATCGATGGTGGTTATTATTTTCCATGGCACAAAAAATCAAGTGTTTTATTTTTTTTAAAGAAAAGAACAGAAATCATCACCAAAAAAAATTTTTTAAGAGTGTATTTGGTTTCTAGATGTTGGATTGTGTACTGCTTGGCTTGTTGGTTCATTTTATTTCTCTCTCCTAGAACATGACCCCCAAGGCCAGATCTGGGTTATACAACTGACAGCTTTATATCCCCAGGTTATAAGAAATTTGGCACACAGTAGGAATTTAATAAATATTTGTTGAGTGGAATATTTGGAATCCCATGTTACCCTGGAGGAATATTGATTAGTCCAGACAATAACCTTATAATTAAGCCTAAATGGATGGGCTCATTTATTTTCTTATTAAGCATTCGTCACTGAGGATCTGTTCCGATCATTAAGATACAGAACTTCACCATTTCCTTCATATGGGGGAAAACGAAAATTGGATATGAAGTTGTACACAAGGAAGGGTTTAACTGAAGTAAAAGTTGAATAACTAATTTTGAAGAGAAAATATCCAGGGGTATTGAGTCTGTGTACTGTGTAAATCTAATGTGGAAATTCAAGGAAATGTTTTTTTTGGGAAAGTAACAGATCAATATTCTCAAGAATAAAGATGAATTAGGAAGCTGTTGGAGAAGGGATAGAACCATGTGCGAAGACTTTGCGATGGGAACAGGTTTCTGTTTGAAAAACATCACTCAAACGAATCGAAATTTTTAAGTAGATCAGAATAATTGAGAAGAGTGAGGAATGTGAAGTGCGAAAGAAGTTTGGGGGGATTTTACTGTGTCCATGAAAGTCACACTGAAGCTTTCTGCCTTTATTCTTAGAGAAAGGTGGCACCATTGAAATGCTTCAAATAAGGAATTAAAGTGCTGTGATTTTATTTCTAATTTTTTAAATAAATTTTAAACATTGATTTTAAATACTGAGATAAATTCATCTTTAGTTTTCCCTGGCTTCTCAAGAAGAAAAATGTAATTTCATCAAAAATTAATGAAGTAATGTTTGGAGCAAAAGACCTTTCCTTTATCATTCATGCATAATCCAGTCTTTAGCAAAGATTCTGCTTTTGTTTGAATCATTCTAAAAGTAATGAAAACCGCAGAGATATTATGAGATTAGTTTGTCTGTTTTGGATTCAGTAAAAGGTAAGAAATTGATAATTGTCTGAAATCTGTTTTCTCCTTGTGCTAAACTTGCAGAGGTCAATTTGATTCGTGTATTAAATTAATTTATTAATCAGTTTATTGAAATTAATTCATCAGTTATTTCTTCATTACTACAATCAGAATGTCTCAAGTATATCAAATAAATTGGTCTTCACTTGCCAGGGATAGATATGGATATAAAATACTCCTTATGATTTGTCTGAAATTATGCTACCACAATTGACACAGTCACTATGCAAAGTAGAAAGTTACTGACCACATCAGCAGAAACAAATAGCTGCCAATTTTCTTTACCCTGGAAAGGCAAAAACTGAAGAAAAAAATTCAAGAAAAATTTGCTAGTATGTACAAGACCACCCCAGTTTTCATCTTTGTGTTTGGATTTAGAACTTCTTTTGACAATGGCAAGACACTTGGGTTTGGCATGACTGAATCCTTAGATTATGCAAAGGAAAACAGACCCCAACACATACTGGTAAGATCTCAGAAAAAAGGATACAAGTCAGCTTGTAAAAGAGAAAAGTCAGCTGACTGCGAAGACAAGTTTTGGTACAGGAAGAAAGAAATGAAGTTTCTACAGGGGAGGTAGGTGTTGAAGAACAGGAGTCAAGATTCTGTGATAACTGTGTAGATTTTTCATAAGGATTAATAAATCTTGACAGGTTTAAAAATTGCTCATGAATTCAATGAGTGTGAGATGAATGCTTGAATGATAAATTGGATAGTTCCAATCAGGAGTGGGTATAAGTATAATCCAACCTGGTCCCTGTACAGAGATAAAAACAAACACAAAAAACCAAAAATTAAAATACCCATACAGTTATTCTGGGCAAACCAATTCTATAGACTTTCTCCAAAACCTAAAGAAGAAAGGAATAAAGCAAAGGTAACAAAGCTTATGCCATGGTCAAAATGTAGACTCTGTCAATTTTACTTTATAATTTAGTCTCTTGTGTCATACATTTTGCCATGAGATTTTCTTCACTAGATTCTTTTATTTTTTCTTTTAGTATTTTTTTTGTTTGTTTGTTTTTGAGTCACAGCCGCCAGCACTCAGGGATTAGTCCTGGCTCTGCTCTCAGAAATCACCTCTGGCAGGCTTGGGGGTCCATATGGGATGCCGGGATCTGAACCACCATCCTTCTGCATGCAAGACAAATGCCCTTCGGCTGTACTATCTCTCCAACCCCCATTAGATTTTTTTAAAGAACAATAATTTTTATCTAAATAGATTAAAATTATTTTTGGAAGGGTATTTCCCAAGCAGTCTTCTGAAAGCTATAAAGATCCTTCCAGGGATAATCAAACAAATCTAAGGTTTAAAGCAAGGGCCCACGGTGCTGGGAATCATTCAGGTAACCTCAGAGATAATGAGGTGCCTCTAGAATTTTAGCCAGCATACTTGGGGACCAAATAGTGTGAAAATTAAACCAGAGCCACCCCCTTTGACCTCTGTACTGTATCTCTTGGACCCTCTGTACTGTATCTCTTGGACCCATTGGCTACATTTTTAAAGCCTTATTCTAAGAAATAAGAACTGTGAAAGGATGAGTTCAGGTGCTATTTCCCTCTACAATTTAGTAGAAGAAATAAACAGGCTCTAGATTGTTGATTGATCCTCTAAAACAGATCATTTATCCATGTTTCTTGATAACAGGAGCCCGATATGTAAGGTCATCTCCTCACCCAGTCTCCATAGTTATGTGCCTTCAGGAAAGCCATCTTTCTCAGCTCAAGTATATAGAACCTGTTACTAAATTTTTTTTGTCTGCTCCAGTGATTCATATAGGGTGGGAAAATATGAACCAGTCTTGGCCAATAAGAGGCCAATAATTCTGATAGGGAATTTCTGGGAAAAGATTTTTGATTCTAAAGGAGACATTAAGAAGATGTACTTTTGCATCTTTGGAGCTAAGGAGCTCGTCATACAACCTAGAGCGGATGCCACCTATAGTAGAAGGCACACACATTAAAAATGGCATGGGGGCACATGAAAGGAATCCTTAAGCAGCTGTGCATTGCCCTATTTCAGAATCACTTTCCATGTGAGATAATAAAGGGTCACAGAGCAAGTATTCTATATTTTATGGGCCAAGAAGCAAAACCAAAGATATTATATAGGCACTTACATGACAAGAGACAAAACAAATTCTCAACCACTTATGTTGAGAAAATTCAAGATATATACAAATTAATAGAAAATAATTTTCTGCTGTAGATTTACTAATAAAATTATGGGATTATTTATCTTTAATATACCATGAAATATGGCACAAATATTCATGTGTAAAAATCAATCTTGACCTTGCCATATCAGCACTCTTCCTTCTTTTTTTCTTTCTTCTTTCTTCTTATTTAGTGGTTATTTATTCTTGCTGCTGTTGTGTTTTCTGTCATTGCTTGTTTTGTTTTTGTTTTCCTTTCTTCCTTTAAATTGATATTGATAGCTCCTAGACGGACTCCTCGAGCAATTTCCCCCCCCAACAGAACCACAGAACTTGAATCATCTTGTTCTGCCTCATAAATTAAGAGTGGGGGGAAGTGGATGGTGCCAGGAGCAAACAGTTGCATGAACATTGAGTGGAAATAAAAAATGATCAGACCTAAATACCAAACCCAAAGCCAATGACAGCAGAATCAAGATACCCAATCTACAACAAGTTATAAACAAAAGTGACCTGTTACACTAGCAGTCCAAGGGGCAAAGTGGGGAGATATGGGATGCATGCTGGGAACAGTGGTGGGAATGGCTCCAATTCTCTGTCACTATGTACCTTAAATATAACTGTGAAAGACTTGTAATTCACATTAGTCACAATAAAAATTAAAAAAATAAATAAAGAATTCAATCTTGACTTTCGGTACTTTTCACTTAAAGCATACTATGGTTCAGATTTGACTTGTTTAGTGTTTTAATTTCGACTTTAAGGAAATTTTTATTTTAAAAGTTTCGTTGGTGAAACTTAATGTTCAAAAAGCATTCATAATATTGATCACCAAGGCAACCTACTTGATATCTATTAAATACTACATAAAAATTTATCATTGACTCTATCCAAACTATCCTTTGTCCGTGCAAGGTAAAATGAATCAATACTAGGAAATAACAGTTTAAATTCAGTAAGTATTATGTGCCCAGAAATGGATTCCAACTATTTCATATGTATGAACTAATTTTCTTAGAAAATTATGCCCCAAACCCACCCGCTAGGCATTATTACTCTCATTGCCATCTTGTGGATGAGCAAACTGTGTCACAGTGCGTTTAAATAGTTCTCTGCTAAAGGGAGGTGGTTATCAAGTCTTTGCTACAGAGGTGCTCTGCTCTTTCATCCTTATTTATGTGCAAATGAACCATATACATAAACTTGCTTCTGATTTGAACTTCCCAAGCTAACAGGCACATCTCAGGGAAGTCAGATATGGAAACAGATGATGCAGCTTTAAAAAAAAATTATCATTATGTTGCTTTATGGTTAAAGAGCATCTGGAGCCATTTAAGAAGTTAGAAGGGGAATAAGATGTTTTACAGCATAATATGCCCCAGGATTGCTGTACAAGTGGGAACCATGTTAGTTGAGTAATAGCGTCGTGCTTTCTTTTTTTCATTGCTTTATCCAGGTCTCATGAACATTACAGTAGGGAGGCTAGTTCTTTATTTAGTTTTAATTTTTTTTATCCTATGCTCGTGTCCTAGTGAATCATGTAGCATTTCAAATCCTCACAATAAAAATGGAGAAACCAGACCTTTCACTGGATGGAGAGGACAAAGAACATAATATGAATCATTAAAAAGCCAAAAGGAAAAAAAGAGACTGTAAATATACCTCTGTAATTATGCATCATAAAAGAAAAGTCAACTCCAAATGGTTCAGTAACCTCATCACCAGCCTCCCTAATAATCACTGCAATATTCGCTGCCTCTCCCTTCAGATAATGAGCTGTACACATTGTGGGGGGGAGTGTAAACAGGAGCAACAATTTCTCATTTCAATACAAAACAAAATGTGGCTACTCACCTTAAGGTTTGCTATTGAACCCCAGTGCAGAGCATTTTAATTTACAATTTGGCCCTTCCGGAAGAAGGTCAAGCAATGGAAATACAATGAAGTTATGGAAGCTGCCTTTCTAACTAAACACTACATTTCATCCCGACCTCCTTTGGTGGTGTCCCACCTGAAACGCACCTAGATAATCAATGCTTCAGTAATTAAGCAAATTTTAGGCAATACTTAGTAAACAATTTTGTCATCCATGAAGCTTTACCATTGCCATTAAAATTTCCATAGTTTTTCAATTACCTTATAAATCAAAAGTACTACAGAGAAACATTGAAATGTTGAGCATACCTAAGCTGTGTTGCAAATTCAGATATCAGCCCCTCTCTCTCTCTCTCTGTCAACTTTCTGTTCATTAATTTCAGTTTCTCAAGCACTGTAGTCACAAATGCAGCATCCTTGTAAATGCCCCTAATTTACCTCAGAAAATTATTATGAGTTGAACTAAGAAATGAAACATAGGTTCCCCACCCCCCTTCCACTTGCCTTTCTGTCTTTAGAATTTATTTTGAAAAGTTAAAAAAAAAAAAGAAAAAGAAAGAAATCCTGTGGGCAGGAGAAGAGCTGTGAGCATTATGCAAAACAGATGTAAAATAGTCTCTATAATGTTGCAAGCCACTATTGATATTTTATTTCTATCTTTTTTTCCCCTGCCTGTCAAGGAAATCTCCATATAGCTTGTGCCACATTGGTATTTCCCCTCAATTATGGTTGTTCAACATAAAATTGGATCGTCTCAAACACCAACCAGGACAGACAAGGAAGGCAAAATAAGTTAGATTTTTTCCCCCCTCAAATGATGTTTTCTCAGAGTGAGTGAAATTGCTATACTCCTTGAACTCATTCTATTTTCCTGTTCTTCAAGGAATCGTTTGTGGCGCTGCTTCTTGAGAGGAAAGTAGCCCAGTATATTGGAAAAGAGTCATTCTCAGTTTCATTGCATATACATGGACTTCAGAAGTGCTCATGTGTTTGCATATTCTACTCAACTCATGAGTTTCTTTTGACTTCCCACCAGACTCATTCAAATGTCTCCATCTCAGCTACTCGATTTAGGCAAGGATGTCGCTGCAGAAGTAATGCTGTTGCCCACGAAGATTTAAAGTCTCAATTTTTCAAGAATGTTTTTCAGCCCAATCACATACATCACAGGTCTGAGAAGGGATAATCACACATTCCCTGGCATGTCTGGTGAATTTTCAGGAGTAAAACTGCTTTCTTTCCCCTGGTTCTGATCCCTGCAGGAACTTCACAACATTTCCTGAAGTCCTTTGGCTCATTATTTCTTCCCACCAGTCAGATGGAGCATCTGTATGTTACTCTGGGTATTTGTTTAATACCTGGAAACATAGTGATGGCCAAGATGGATAAAAGCATCATGGAAGTGGCATTTTGGAGGTCATTTCTACAAGAGAAATCACATTAGCTTGCTTTTGCAAGTCTTCTGAATATTTCACAGATTCTCCTTCTTGCTCTTTTGTGCGGGAAGATGGAACTACAGGAGCTGTGAGACACAGACCTGATGAACTTCCGGTCCTGCTCTCTGGGCGAGGAGAACTGGTCTCCCTCTCTGAGGACACTTCTGAAAATAAATATATTCATAGTTAAAAGTGTAGAAAATTTGGAAAAGTATTTAAAAATCATAAAAAAATGAAAATCCCTTATATTTTCACTAGAGATAAATGCTATGCCTACAACTCATACTTGTATTTTCAAACAAAAATGGAAACAGCCCACATTTCTCCCAACTATAAGTATGTTTTATTAATTTAATATTTTGTTGCTGTCAGGGAACAAATCCAGAGCTTCATATTTGTGAAGCATGTACTTTACTACTGAGCTCCATCCCCAGACAAAATAAGTCTAAATTCTATGTATTTTATTTATTTATGTATTATGGTTCAAAACGTTACTTTAATTTTGTTCTTTTATTCATTTTTAATTATTTTATTTATCTATTTTTGCTTTATAATATTTGTATTTAAGCATCATGATTACAAACATGTTTGAAGTTGGGTTTTAGTCACAAAAAGAAAACCCCTTCACCAGTGCAGCATTCCCATCACCAACGCACCCTCGTCTCTCTCCTCTACCCACTGCCTGTCTTCAAGACAGATTTCTTTCACTCACTATCATTGTCATGATAGTTGTTAGTATAGTTATTTCTCTAACTGCACTCATCACTCTTTGCGGTAAGCTTTATATTATGGGTCGGTGTTTCCAGTCCTTACTCTATTGAGTCAGGGTATTATTACTGTCTTTTGTTTTCTTAAACCCCACAGATGAGTGAGACTATTCTATGTCTATCTCCTTCCCCTGACTAATTTCACTCAGCAAAAATAGTTTCCATGTCTATTTATGCATAGAAAAATGTCATGACTTCATTTTTTTCCTGACACCTGCATAGTATACCATTGTGTACATGTACCACAGTATCTTTAGCCACTCTTTTTGCTTTGTTTTGTTTTGTTTTGTTTTGAGGGCCACACCCAGTGATGCTCAGAGGTTACTCCTGGCTATGTGCTCAGAAATCATTCCTGGTTTTGGAGAACATATGAGACGCTGGGGATCAAACCCAGGACCGTCCTGGGTCAGCAGTGTGCAAGGAAAATGCTCTACCTATCACTGTACTATCGCTCGGGCCCTTAGCCACTCATTTGTTGTCAGGCATCTGGGTTGTTTCCAGATTCTGGCTATTGTAAATAGAGGTGCAATGAACATAGCTGTGCAGGGGGCATTTTTGTATTGTTTTTGTGGTCTAAGGGTATATCTCTATGAGTGGTTTTGGTAGATTATATGAGAGCTCAATTTCCAGTTTTTTAAAAAATCTTCATATTTTTTCTATAAAGGCTAGACTAGACAGCATTCCCACCATCAATGAATCATAGTTCCTTTCTCTCCACATCCCCACCAGCACTGATTGTTCTTGTTCTTTGTGATGTGTGCCAGTCTCTGTGGCATGAGATGGTACCTCATTGTTGTTTTGATTTGCATCTTCCTGATGATTAGTGATGTAAAACATTTTTCATGTATCTTTTGGCCATTTGTATTTCTTTTTTGAGGAAGTAGACATTGCTCATTTATTCTCTCCAATATTTTTTGATGCAGTTAGATGTTTTTTCTTGTTAAGTTCTGCCAGTACCTATTAGAGCTTAGATATAATCCCTTTATCTGATGAGTATTGGGTGAATAGTTTCTCCCATTTTATGAGTGGCCTTTGTATCCTAGTCACTATTTGCTTTGAGGTACAGAAGTTTCTCAGTGTAATGTAGCCCTGTTTGTTTATCTCTACTTTCACTTGTTTGGACAGTGGTGTTTCCTCCTTGAAGACCTATGTATTTTAAAATTCATAGTCCTCAAAATATTTTAAGTCCTATATTATTGGGTGGTTTTATTAGGAAAATGTGTAAAAAAGTAGAAGAAAATTGTCTTAAATGCCTATCCTTTAGAGATATGAAGGATCACAGTTGGCATCTAGACTTTGCTATTTATGCAAATGTGTGCTTTTATGAAAGTTTGAGGTGGATGCTACTCTTCTGCATTTTTTTAGACTTCAATATAACGTTTGGTTGAGTGATACAACACATTTCAGTTTCTCTCAGTTTCTCTTATAGTGGACTTTCAGAATGTTTCCATGTTTTCAGTCAATATAAATTCATTTTGCATGGCTGCCTAAGTATTTTCTTAAGATATATAGTTCCATCTGTGTCAAAAGGTGCTGGTTCCAACAAATACAAGAGAGAACCCTATAATAATTGGGTAATTAAGTATTAATGAGATATACCCAAACCAAAGAAGATACCAAAATGTGGGTGATAAAGAATGGTAATATTGAGTTCTTACATGATAAAATTTTAGCAAGTGATTTTGAGACAGACTTTACTCCCAGTCTAAAATAATGTATTCCTATTGGGTATGCTTTGTATTTTTGTTTGTTTGTTTGTTTTTTTGGCAGGGTGATGGCATTATTTTTTGTGGTTACTTCAATGAAACATGTTTGGCTATTTCTAGACCTCTCATAAACCTATTGAAACATGTCATACTGGAAGTTCCAACTTTTAGATAACAAGAGGAAACCTTCTGGAGCAAAACTCACCTTTCATTTGAAGGGGGAATCTAAAAACATAGAGGTGGATGTTCATGGTAGGGGAGCCTGGGTCTTCCCTAATTTTAAAAATACTGATTAGGGAGGTCCATTCTTGCCACTGTTACCTCATTGCTTAGACTCCAGCCTACACCTAGATCAATGTTACTCCTGGAAGAATGGCATTATTTGCACATCTTGCCTAAAAGGGAACACAAACACATCCTGGTTGGAAGGTCAATGTGAAACAGGTAGGCTCTACTTCTCAAAAACTCCAAATACCGACATTCTGGCTTGGATACCTTGAAAAGTGGAATTGTGGTGTCATCTCAGAGCACTAATATCTATATCTTATCTTATCAAAGCAGAGTTACAAGACATCTGAAAGAGGACTGGAATCTTGACCACTTGAACAGTATTGGTAGCATGTATTTTTAGATCCTCTGCTTGATTGTGCTAAAATCATTTAGCACAAGTGTTTTTTTATATGAAAATAAACAGAAGGTAAAGTTTCACTTTCACATATTTGTGTTTTTTCCCATTTAGATTCCATTCATTACCTGAATTATCTTAAAGTTACAAATGGGGCAGGAAGTATGGCTCAACAGTAGAGCACATGATTCCCATATGTGAGGCTCTGGGTTTGACCTCAGGTGAATGCTCACCCCCATTTACATACCCACAGTCATGTACATATGCATATTCAAAAAACCACTAGGAAGATTATCGTCAGAAATTGACTCAAATAAATTATCCAGGTTAATTTCATGACTTTGTCAGGCCACTAGGAAAAAATCTACTCAACAAGGAATTAAGACTCTTTTAGAGCATTACTCCAATACCATGCCACGGACACAGCTTTTCTAACACGTTGATTCTATCTAAGCACTCTGAGTCTCTCTGAATTACCATTGGATCCAGGACAGAAGTAATATAAAAGGAATAGTAAGAGAAGAAAAGAAGGGAGAGATAATAATAATATCCCTCTTTTATCCAAAGAACTATGAGTTCCAGAACTGCAAATATATTTTCTTGACTCATACATTCTGAAAACCTACCGTCCAATATGGATTCCAAACACACCAATAGGATTTGAAGGAATGTTTTAAAGGCAAAATGCTTCATGAAAGAGGACATGAGAGAATGCATTTCTATTTGGAACTATCAAGGTACATCATATTTGTCTGGAAATGTGTGAGTGAAATTTAAGTCACCTCTGAAAACATCCATGTAATTTTTTTTCATTTCTTTCTCAATTGAAATTCCGCTCCAAGTTTGTGCTGCTAGCTCCCAACTTTGCACTCCCCTTCACTCCTGTTTCCCTCCATTTCCTCCCCTTTATGACCCTTTTCTGTGGCGCCCCTTGATTTACGGTCATTTGTGTGATTGCTCTGCTTTGCTTTATGGCAGTTTATGTCATACTGGGCTTGTCAGAAATGACTACCATAAAGTGAGGTAAAATATCATAAAACATTAGTGAGTCCCTGATACTCAAGGTTCTTCAGAATAAGCCCTGACAGGTACCAACCATGGAAAAACAGTTTTGGCCATTTGAAAGGTGCATTTGGAAAAAATAATAAAAAAATATTGACAGTCATGAAGGTCCACTGAACTGTGTTCCAGCTATAGATGTAGCTCATTTTTGTACACATTACATAGAATTCTAGTTATTTCTTGAAATGTTAGAAATGATTATAGCCCTATTGTGCAGATGAGAAAACTGAGACACTAAAAGGGTCAACATGAACAGTAAGGGTAGGATGGAGCATTGGTCTAGCTGTTATTTCACGTTTTTTTGAATATTGCTTTGGGGGCAACACTTAGTAGTGTTTAGGGTTCTCTTCCCTTGGTGTTTATGGAACCATGTGGTTTCAGGGATGAACATTGGTCAGTTGCAGGTGAAACATAAGCTCTAGCTCATTAAACTACCTGTTTCTACATTTAATGCTCTTACCCAGAGATTGTTGAACTCTGGAATTGATTGAAATGTAAAGGCAACCATTTGCTAGAGTCCTGAGATCTATAAGGCTTTGTTAGAGTTAGACGTGTGTGTGTGTGTGTGTGTGTGTGTGTGCGCGCGCGCGCGCGAGCGCGCGTGCACATGTGCATTCAAGCAAGCTCCAAGTCTAAACAATTGGGAAATCAAGTATTTTTAAAAATCATTAAAAAAATAAAAACACTTTGTTTTAGTGTACACCATCACGTACAATTGTACAATACAGTCAATGGTTGGATTCCATGCATGCAACATTTCAGCACCAAATGGATACCAGAGTTTATGTTTCCCTTCACCATTGTCCCAGAGTTTCCTTCTTCTCCATCTCTGCCTTTTGAGTGCTTCCTTGAATCGGAAACCCAATGTTTTCATTTGTTTCCTCCTTTCTTCAATTCTCCCACCCTTCTTGTTTCTTGCAAGAGACGTTTACTCTGTCCGCTTTTCCCTTCACTTGATGAACTTAGGTCCAAGAGCTGCTTTCTTCTCCCCTCTAGATTTGTAGAGAATCATTTTTGCCAACATCCCCAGTAGTCTCTTGTCTGGGTTCCATGAGCAGTGGAAGCATCCACAAACCAGCCACTGCGAGCCTCGCTGGGCACTGACTTCTCCAACCTTATGACCAGTCTTATTCCAGACTCCATTTCCCTGACCTCCCTTTCAACCAGGAAAAATATTTTCAGTCATAGCACTAAGGGAGGATAATATAGTCTTTAGGCTTTTCCTGGCCCCTGCACCTCAACTTTATGCTTACTGTGACGGGATCTGCATATTTAATGAATTAATTTAATTATGTTTGCTACTGGGAAGAGTTTTTTCTTGGGCACCCTGTAAGGCTTTGCTTTCTTCTCTATAAAGACAGTCTCTTCCAAGACTGTATGTGAAACAAGACTTAAGCATGTGAGACCACTCTGTGGCTTCTCCACTCTTTTTTAGAGCTGCCCAGATTCCAGTTTCAGATCCCAGGACAGACAGGTTGACTTGTAAAAAAAATAACCTCAAGTTTACTTCTCTGCCCAGAATGTGGTCTAAGCTCCTAACTTTTTGTTCACTAGTATTTGGAGAGTAAATCTGTTTGACTGTTCTACTCTCAGATGAATTCATCCCACTTTCTTTAATTATCTGTCTGTCTCTACATCAATTGCCTTCCTCTCTGTAATTCCAATGATGTGCTTACTTATGGATGATCTGTTTTCCTATTCAGGTAACAAGCACCACAAATACAGGGCAAAGGCCTATCATATCCCCAGGGGTGTTCCTAGTACAGTCCATGAGAGTAACAGATATTTGTTGAGTGGAGGTAATAACCTTGTAGGGACATCTTTATTTACAAACTGGATTATAATCTTCTGTGTTACATGTATGAGAGAACATTCACCTTGTTGGTAGGGCATGGATATTAATTAAATACAGTATAATCAACTGATTTGTAGAAACTCCTGCCAGGCTTGAAATACAGACAGGAGACCGCATTACCCTGTGCTGGTCATAGAAGGGACATAAAATGTATTGCAGAGTCTAAGACACATCAGAATTACAGTTTTTATGTCCTATTCAATCCAGTGGAAAAATATTTGAACATTTTGATGAAGGAAGAAAAAGGGGAAAAATAGGAATTAAGAAGAAAAATAGAACCATGTTGCTTTTTCCCCTGATTTTACTTGCCCCCCTCATCTACTGTCTTTTTTCAAAATCTTTTTAGGACTTCTCTGTCACTTCCATAGATAAGAGTAAATTATAGTTTCCAAGTGAGATGGCCATTTTCAGTGAATTTCGGTGAGGAACAAAATTTCATTGGAGGCTGAAAGGCTTTTTTTTTCCTTTTCATGTTGGGATTGATTTTGTCTTTGCAAAATGATATGAGATATAAATCTTGTTGCTTTTATTTCTAAACAGTACTTCTCTGAGCTTAAAATGGACTGAAGCACAAAAGTACCTCCAATCCAGTGTTGGCCTTTGTAATACTAATTTACAGTGTGTGTTGCCCTGCTGGGGAAACATCCTATGGGGTACTATAAAAACCATGAGACTATTTTTAATTGTACTCAAAATCCCCTTCCTCTTTTTGCAAATCTCTTTTCACCCTGGCACTTCTAGCTAACTAGATTTCCTCCCACAGAAAAGCTTGGTACACCCAAATGCTAACATTTGGTTTAACGCCATGTATAAAGCTGGCAACTTGAAAAGCATATGGAGGATCTTGGATGAAGTTTGAGGGACATTTGGATTGGGGTATCTCATGGTGAGGAGCATTTCTGGCATGTGGAACTGGCCAGTTCTTTGCTCTGTGGAAATGTCCCAAGCTTGGCAAGAGATCAACATCCGTATACTCCCCCACCCCCCAGTTTTTTATGTTCATAAATGTATCCAAATCTTGTATCAAAATCACCCTTCGGTTCTCAACATCATTCTGGGGAACTATATCAGCTCTGGCCAAGAACCACCAAGAGGATTTAAACAATTTCTCTAGTTATATCAAGATGAAGGTTCCATATTTGTGACTATGAAAAACATGTCAAAAATAGACCATTTGATGTTCTTACATGGAAGTAAGAACAGCAACTGTAATCAATAGCCT
>PVKC010004199.1:0-36368 GCA_004027635.1 Crocidura indochinensis | reverse complement strand
ATTGAATCAGGGGAATTCCCATCACCAAGCTGTCCTCCCTCCACCTCCATTCCCATTCTGTCTCCCATATCCTCCACCCTCTCCCCAGGGTCTTCTGGATTGAGTGACTCCCTCTGTTTCTGGTTTATTACTTGGTGGTCTTATATCTGATTGGGCTTGGTATCTCCATTGCTTCTCCCTCTGATTGGGAGGTAGGATTTGCTGAAACTTCTCCAGAGCTATCCCCCACCTTTTTGTGCACGCCTTCTGAGTATAAGTTGAGAGTTATCTGCCCCCCCCAAGCCCGATGATATTTTGTAATGTTATTGAAATCGAGGGATTAGATTTCTAAGGCAATTTTATGTAAAATAAAATATTTCTCTTCAGAAATAGATAAAATCATAGGAGCTTTTAAAAGTTGCTTTTTATCTTTAATGCCATATTTTTATCTCAAATTAGGTCATACTAATAAACATTATAGTTAAATAAAATAAGTACCAGACCCTATAAAATCAACACTAATCAAAGTCCCTACTGATAGACGCTATATAAAAATCAAAAAAATTTTAGAGTTTATCTAAAGAAAACTTGCCCCAATAAATGTGATTGCAACAATTATTAGGAAATATAAAAGAATATTAATTATATTCAATAATTCTATGTTTTAGTATATGTTAAATATAACTAATTAGGGTCAATGATAAAGCGATAATGTTTAAATATTAAAGTTCATGAATTGCAGTTTCTTATTTTACACAGATACCTAGGGCCTAATAGAAGATAAGGAGTAGGTGGTATGCTAAGCTTATATTACATTTCTATAATTACCTTATTAAAGTGCATTAATATTTTAGCTATTATATATCAAAATTACTCTTGAGAGCAGTTTACATTTTTAATTTACCTCTTTTTCCTCTTACCCTGCACACTCCCAAGTTCGTTTCATTGTCACTTATTCTAACTCATAATTCTATGGCTATAATTCAGACTTCAACACTGTCTTCACCACTATCCTTTTTTTCTTTTATTTCAAGAGCCATTGCAAAGTTGATAATGATTGACTTTCAGTCTTACAGTGTACAGCACACATACTTCCATTGTCATAGGTTCCCAGTTCTCTCCCACCCTCCCCTTAGTCTGCCTTTGGGGCAGGCATTTTACTCCTCTCTCTCTCTCTCTCTCTCTCTCGCTCTCTCTCTCTTTCTCTCTCTCTCTCTTTCCTTAAGCACTATGGTTTGCACTATTGTTAATGAATGGTTACTACAGGTATCTCTTTATCTATGTTCAATATCCAGTTCTTGTACAGAGTAATAAATTTCAACTATGATTATCATAGAGTTCCTTCTCTACACTAACTGCACTTCTCCAATATTTGTAGCAACTTTCCTACATTAGACTGGTCTTCCTGACCCTTATTACTATTGTATCTAAGTATTATTACCATATTATTTTTTCCTTATATCTCACAAGTGAATGATATTATTTTGTCTCTATATTCTTTTTTTTTTGTTTTGTTTTGTTTTTGGGTCACACCCGGCAGTGCTCAGGGGTTACTCCTGGCTCCATGCCCAGAAATTACTCCTGTCAGGCACAGGGGACCATATGGGGCACTGGGATTCGAACCGATGACCTTTTTGCATGAAAGGCAAACACCTTACCTCCATGCTATCTCCTGGGCCCTCTATATTCTATCCCTTTCCTTCTTTGACTCATTTTATTCTTATCTATGTATAAGCATTTTTCATAACTTCATTTTTCCTAATGGTTGCATAGTATTCCATTGTGTAGATGAACCACAATTTCTTTTCCACTCATCAGTTAATCAGACACTTGAGGCCATTTTTAGATTCTGGCTATTTTAAATAATACTGTGATAAACTTAGGAATGCAGAAGGTAAGGTCCTTGACATAAAAATTGCCAACCTGGATTTGATTTCTGGCTCCAATGATCCCCTGAATACCAACACAAAGTGATCTCTGAGCACAGAGCCAAGAATAAGCCTGAAGCACAGTCAGTTGTGACTCCAAAACTGAAAACAAACCACAAATTCTTGCACCACAAGTATCTTTGTATAGAACAAGAATGTTAATAGAACATGAATATTTCTGCATAACAACAGTTAAGGTTTCGCATATACTCACAAGCATAGCCAGTTCTATCCAATCACATTACTGAGAAAATGTCAAATATGGGACCAAAGAGGTAAAGTGTTTGTCTTGCATACAGAAGGTCAGTGGTTCAAATCCCAGCATCCCATATGGTCCCCTGAGCCTGTCAGGAGCATTTCTGAGCATAGAGCCAGGAGTAACCCCTAAGTGCTGTAGGGTGTGACCCCAGAACAAAAAAGAACAAACAAAAAATAAAGAAAGAAAATGTCAAACAGTCTAATATCACTATGGAATAGAATTTAAAATAAATGTATTTATATATATATATATAATATATATATATTTAAAAATATATTTTTCTATATTTTAGTAATTAGGGAATAACTGTGTTCAGGTAATTTTTTAAAATTTCACAAAGGTAATTATTTTTTGATATTTTATATGTATAATATGTGTTCATGATTTTTTTATTCATGACTATTTTTAATTTTTCAATAATAAGCACAAATCAGTAGATAAAATTACACAAGAAAAGTATACATAATACCTATACTAAAAGTGTTTTTACTTTATTTCTTAAAGGCAAACAAATAAAATAGCAATGATGGAAATGAGTAACCACCTTGAATGAGGACTAAAGTGATTATGGTGGACAGTCTCAGAGCTGCTAATAGAAATAGAATGATGGGGTTTTAGTGAGCAAAAACATTGATTTATTTTTATTTTATTGATTGATTGATTGATTCATTCATTTATTTGGCCATACTCGGCAATGCTCAGGACTTACTCCTGACTCTGTTCTCAGGGATCACTATTAAACTGCCTGGGGGATAGTGGTGGGATTAAAAGGGGTTAGCTTCATAATACAAGAAAACTGCCCTGTATTTCTCTGGGGCCAGTGAACAAGAATGTTTAAATGTCAATACTTCTAAATATGACCTTTGAAAAGTGTTTTTTTAGCCTATGAAGCTGACATATTGATAATGATTCATTTTTTTTTACAAAATATGTCTTCTAAGATATTCACCACTATTGACTGAAAGATACATTTCTAATATTAAAATGAACAGTATTGGAAGAAATATATAACTATGATGTTTTTAAATTAAATAACATGTACAAGAAATATTATATAACTAAAGTGTTTTTGAAAATCAACATTTTTTGTGGTGTTTTGATCATAACCACTAGTACTAAGAGCTTACTTCTGGCTCTGCACCAAGAAATTACTCCTGGTAGGCTCAGAGGACCATAAATGCAGGGGATTAAATCTGGGTCAGCTGTGTGCAAAGTAAACAACCTACCCACTTAGACCCTTTATTATACTGAATGAAAATTGAAATTACCAAACTATTTCTAAGCTACTTCAAAGATTAAGAAAATTTTTTATAGATATATTTATATATCTATAAAATATATACATTTCAAATATTATAGATAATTATGTGAAGTGAAGTCATCTTTAACTCTTGATTTGGTGTATATATTATTTTTGCTTTTTAATTCTGTTTTTGCTTTTCTGCAATGATTTTATATTATTTTCATAAATAAATATATTAATTATACATGAAATAAAAGTCCAAAATTATAATAATGATGTTCAGCTCTTTTATTTTATAGAAAATAAAGAAACGAACACCAGTAGGAAAATAAAAATAATCTGTAGTAAACTTATATTGTAAATCTAGTTTAACTACAATGATTATTTTAAATTTTGATATTATAGAGATGAGACTGATCCTTATACATGATTTGTAACAGTCAAAATATAAGTTCGATTATTTAAATTGGCTACAATAAAAAGTCAATATAATTAAAGTTTATGGGAAAACAGCAAAAATTTATCACTTGCCAATAGAAGCCAATTATTTTGTTCTATCTAGTTAGCTTTTATTAATATTCTGTTTATAGTATTATTGAAGTAGATTTATATTACAGAACTACATTTTCTGGTGTCTAGTTGATACATTCATGAGTTGGTTGTAGCTAGATAAATGATTATGCTTTTATATTTTATATAAAGTAGGGTTTATTTATTTAAAATTCTATTGAACCATTATTAATTATAAATTTTCTAAATATATATATGATTGAGTTTCTGGCAAAAAAATCCCAACATTAATTCCTTTACCAGTGTCAAGTAATGTCCCAAATTTCACTCCCATTACTAGCTTGCCTCTAGGGCAGGCACATTTTCTCTCTATTATCCTAGTGTAATGAAGATTTATTTAAATGTGGCATTTAATAGTATCATTAACTTCAAATCATGGTTATGCTATATATTGTTCAAAATAGTTTTCTTTAATCTAGGATTTCTTTAATTTATGCACTTTGCTCAATGCATACTCCTGGCTTTGAATTTAGGTGGAATCCTGGTGGACGTGGGACACTATAAGAGGGTCCAGGGATTGAACTGGATTGACCATATGCAAAGCGAATGTTTTGCCTTCTGTACTGTCAAGTCAGACTCTCTACTAGTTATTTTTCATTAATTTTTAGCAATACCTTTTTTAGTACTAACTCGTGATGCATCCCAGTTTTACAATTAAACATCTTTATAAATTAAAGCAGTTGTTGAATAACACAAACAGTATTTAGTATTGTTGGAAGATTAAATAATTTAAGTAAACTATCTACTTAGAACATAACTAGTAAGGTGATAAATACTACATGAATATTCCTTATCATTTATATTTTATGTTGCAATATTAATTAGCCATTCTAAGATTTTACTATTACAGTATCATATATTAAAGTTTGATTAAATATGAGGGCATAATTCAAAATAAATTGTACTTTTTCTTAAATATATGAGAAATAAAATTTTCTGTTTTGAATAAAACATCTAATCATTCAGTTCTGCCACAAAATAGTATTTATGAATAATAATTTACATATGCATATACTTAAATATTCTTAGTATATGATATAGTTGTTCTTTATACTTCTACAAATCTAAATGAATAATTTTCCATGTATAAACTTTTAGAAGTAAACATGCCCCTATTTTATAATTTTGCATTTTTGATTACAGGAGAGGAGAAACAGCACTGAGAAAAAATAATTTCTCATACAGATTGAACTAAATTCTAAAAACTGGTCCTGAAAGGAAGACTAGTGTAAAATAGATCAAAAGGAAAGTTTTGTCCTATTCATTTTTATAATTGCTATGGCTCCAATAAAGTGACTCTGCAAAAATGTTAAAAATTCAAAACCAGCAAGAATGACTCAATATACTGGACAATAGAAAAAATAATCTATATTAAAAGAATTAAAATGTTCTTATTTAATTTATAAAATCTGAATTCAAACTATTATAAAGTAAGTGATTTCCAAAAAACACATTCTTATCATAGAATAAGATATCCTCAAGTGACTCCCTCAATGAAGAGATGCTAAGAAGAGGACTTAGACCAAAGAGAAAGAAAATAGCTAAATTCAGGCTACAGGTGATGCTGCGACAAGAGTAAAAGGTTAGCTTGCCAATTGATCAGAATTATTTCTGGAATTAACCTAATATACCTGAGAAGTGAAAAAGAAGATAGAGTTCAACAATGCTTGCTTATGCTTCAAGAAGTCTTCACATTGCAGGGAATTTATTGAATGCTCAGAACAGTTCCTAATTCAGGTTTCAGATTCCATCAGTGTAATATTTTATCATTTTGTGTTAAACTTCAAACATGCTAAATGGCCTCTTTTTTGTTAATACATCTGCAGAAAAAAGATAGCCATCATAACTTACCATTGCTCTAAAAATATTTATTGTATTTATTTTTAAGTAAATGGTTCATTTCTCTTCATTAATTTTTTTACTCAGAATAAATTTTATAATCCAGAACTCATCACATATTACTAATTATAGTATAAAATATTTACAATATTTCATGATACAGTTAGTCACTTAACTTATCAAAACTTCATTTTATATTAATTCATTTCATATTTTTGCTACTAGTGATTATAAATATATCTTTTTAAACACAATATACAGTTTAGTTGATGTTAACCTATTATATGTGACAGTTAACTAAGACTGTTCTATCAATTACTTGCTCTTTCAATATATGTTTATATGATTGAAAGAGAATTACTTGGAATTTGTATATGTTCACCTTTGAATTCAGACAGATTCTAACAAAGAGAATACATGAAATTCATAGCAAATGATGAAGAAAACATCATATTATAATTTATACTATATTTATAATGAGTCACTGGGACATATGCATCCTATTTAATTATAAAATTATTAGCTGTATTTTCTTCTTTTAGCCTCTCTCCAGCTTACAATGTTTATAAGTTAATAGATTCAGTATAATTATTTTAATGAAATTCTGAAATACATCTAATTTCAAGATCACTGTTCATACTCCATTGTTTTCTTTTAATAATGTATATTTTTTAAAACTTTGTCCCTGAATAATAAAAAAGATCTGTTCATCTAATTTTAGCTTTCATTTAATAAAACTTTTTTGTTATTTTGTTTGGAGCTACACCTGGTGGTCCTCAGAGTTCACTCCAGGCTTTGATCTCAGGCACGACTTTCGTTGTTGCTTAAGCCTTGAGTACGACCTGCCTACAAATGAATAATGTGAGACCATATAATTTGGAATAAATTGAGTACATTAATTTGGCATTATTTATTGGTCAGAATTTCTTTTCTCCATTAAAACTTAAACTTTAAAGGGTCTATTTTGACAATGATAGTTGGAACTGTTCACTTTGGACAAGAACTGAGTGTTGAAAGAGGATTAATGCTGTAGGTTGCTTCTGTCCTCTACAGCCATCAGTGAGATTTCAGTAAATCCACTTTAGGGAGAGTGGGTTGCACGGGAGGCAAAATATGAAATATGAAACAATGAAACCACACACAGAGTATGTGGGGTCAATATGTCTTCTGGCAGGAGTGTGTGACAAGTTTATTCTTTAGGCAAGAGGATTTATAGAGGTAAAACCAGCCATAGGTATATTGAAGAATAATTACAATCACAAAGCAAAGTTTAATAGTAAACATACTTAAACTATGGGTGTGAGCTATAAGGACTCTGAGTTGCAAAGGAGAAGGTTGTAACTCAAGGCAACTCTTTGCAAGCTTACTTCAAATGCAAAATCATGGATTATTAGGAAGTAGAAAATATTTAGGAACATGGTCTATGCTGAGCTGGGTTCTACAGTCTTAGAAGTCAAGTAAAGGAAGGACTCAAATCCCCTTAGGTGTGGTTCCCTTTTTATATATTTTATTTAAACACCTTGATTACATACACGATTGTATTTGGGTTTCAGTCATGTAAAGAACACCACCCATCACCAGTGCAACATTTCCGTCACCAATGTCCCAAATCTCCCTCCTCCCCACTCAACCCCCGCCTGTACTCTAGACCGGCTTTCCATTTCCCACATACATTCTCATTATTAGGATAGTACAAAATGTAGTTATTTCTCTAACTAAACTCATCCCTGTTTGTGGTGAGTTTCATGAGGTGAGCTGTAACTTCCAGCCATTCATTCTCTCTTTTGTGTCTGAAAATTATTATTGGAAGAATGTCTTTCATTTTTCTTAAAACCCACAGATGAGTGAGACCATTCTGTGATTTTCTCTCTCTCTCTTTGACTTATTTCACTCAACATAATAGATTCCATGCACATCCATGTATAGAAAAATTGCATGACTTCATCTCTCCTGACAGCTGCATAATATTCCATTGTGTATATGTACCACAGTTTCTTTAGCCATTCGTCTGTTGAAGGGTATCTTGGTTGTTTCCAGAGTCTTGCTATGGTAAATAGTGCTGCGATGAATATAGGTATAAGGAAGGGATTTTTGTATTGTATTTTTATGTGCCTAGGGTAAATTCCTAGGAGTGGTATAACTGGATCGTATGGGAGCTCGATTTCCAGTTTTTGGAGGAATCTCCATACCGCTTTCCCTAAAGGTTGAACTAGAAGGCATTCCCACCAGCAGTGGAGAAGAGTCCCTTTCTCTCCACATCCCTGCCAACACTGTTTGTTCTCATTCTTTGTGACGTGTGCCAATCTCTATGGTGTGAGGTGGTACCTCATAGTTGTTTTGATTTACATCTCCCTGATGATTAATGATGTGGAGCATTTTTTTCATGTGTCTTTTGGCCATTTATATTTCTTCTTTGTTAAAGTGTCTGTCCATTTCTTCTCCCCATTTTTTGATGGAATTAGTTGTTTTTTTCTTGTAAAGTTCTGTCAGTGCCTTGTATATTTTGGAGATTAGCCCCTTATCTGATGGGTATTGGGTGAATAGTTTCTCCCACTCAGTGGGTGGCTCTTGTATCCTGGACACTATTTCCTTTGAGGTGCAGAAGCTTTTCAGCTTAATATATTCCCATCTGTTAACCTCTGCTTTCATTTGCTTGGAGAATACACTTTCTTCCTTGAATATACCTGTAGTCTCAATGTTCTGGAGTGCTTTGCCTAAGTGCTGTTCTCTATGGTTCCCTTTTTCTAAGGAGAGTCAATAGACCAGGGTCTGCTTTCTGGCTTTGCTCTTGATTACCAGAAACTGCAGCTGCAAGGACATATTTTAAAAAGCGAAAAAATATTGCCCTTGCTTTTTGTTGCTAAATATTATCCAGAAAAAGCAGTTCTTTTAGTAATCTTTGGTGCTGGAATTTATGAGCCAAATTATTTGATAGAGGCCACAATTTTGCCCGAGACTTACAAAGGAGAGATAGCTAAATAAATAATGACCGAAAATGTAATGCCAAGCACTTCTGAAATTTCTCAACCATCTACACAGGGGAAAAAGGCAACCATAACAGGCCTTTTGAGGAACCCCACGGGGGTATTTTCAGTTCTCCCCTCCAGGAAAATCTGAGGAAACATCTGATGGGCTGAGCTCCCCTAAAAGTTTATGTATGCGTGGTAGATAAAGTGACATGCATGATACCCTTTCATTAACAATAGTGCAAAAAAGTGTCAAAAAGGAAGAAGGCGGAACCAGAGAGGTGGTGCAGGGCGTAAGGTGGCTGTCTTGCGCTAGCCTAGGGCTGATCCCCCGACGTCTCATATGGTCCCCCAAGACAGGAGTGATTTCTGAGCACATAGCCAGGAGTAAGTCCTGAGAGTCATCTAGTGTGGCCCAAAAACAAAACTAAAACAAGAACAAAGACAAAAAGGAAGGGGGGGGGAAAGGAAAAGGGGGAGAGAATTAGGGGTGGGGAACTTGGAGGGGGAGGTTAAGGAGAGGGGAAGAGGGGAGGAAGAGGAGTTGGCCCTGGTGATCTCAGCACCTGAAGGTTCAATGATCAATTCTGGGAGTACTAGGGAGTTCACATGTGTTTTACTGTGTGTAATGCAAGTGTCCTACCCACTAGTCCTACCCACTATTGTGTATCCAAATTTCAGTACAGTTGGTTCTTTTTTTAAATTATTTTTACAATGTAGACACTGATTTACAATGTTGTTTATAAAAGGGCTTCAGGTTACAGTGTTCCCACCTCAGTCCAACACCCTGAGATGCCATCCCTCCACCAACAATCCCAGCTTTCTTCCTACCACCAGCCTGACTCCTGATAGATAAAATTTTAAATTAATCATTATGGTTTGAGTACCATGCTTTCAATTTTTAAAGATTTGTTGTTCTCTCTCTCTTTTTTTTTTACGAGATAGCACAGTTTTTGTGAATTCTGGATTTTTTAATTATGGAAAATATTATAAACTATATGCAGTAATAGAGACGTCTGTAAATTAATCAAGCAACAAAGCTAAATGTGACATCCAAGTCTTACAATTTCTTAGTAAAGAAATAACTATCTTAAAAAAATAAATGACCTAGCTCGATCCATAGACCAAGTTGACTAACTATCTTGAGGAGAGGCTGGCTAACAGATTCTGTGAGCATTGATTGGGAACACCTTCCCTACTACAAAAATCATAAATTTATGTTCCAATTAGAGTCGAAAATTTGGATCACTAGCACTTGTTTTGCATATAAGGCATTGGATTTGATCTTTGGCACCATGAAAGATGCATAGTTCTATTAATACTAAGCAGCTAAGTCTGCAGCAATATCTTCTATTTTTTAATTTTAATCATAATAGTTTACATATAATATTCCAGTTACATATAAACATTGAATCAGGGGAATTCCCATCACCGAGTTGTCCTCCCTCCACCTCCATTCCCATTCTGCCTCCCATATCCTCCACCCTCTCTCCGGGGTCTTCTAGATTGAGTGACTCCCTCTGTTTCTGGTTTATTACTTAGTGATCCTATATCTGATTGGGCTTGGTGTCTCCATTGCTTCTCCCTCTGATTGAGGCAGGATTAGATAGTTCGAGTTTTGTGGTTTTGTTTGGGGAAGAGTACAGTAATAGAATGGGGTAAAAAATAAGTATGCCTACAATGGGCAGAGTCCTTCTAGCAGCTCTCATCCTCAGTTTGAGAGAAGGGGAAAGAAAAGGTGAAACACCAGAACATTTTACAAAGACATATCAAACAAGACCTCTAGTGAGCACTGCAGTGATAAGGATATGCACCACATACTTGCCATGGTCTTGAGATAAAAAACATGGCAGAGCACAAAAAATTAAAGAGAAAAGAAGAAAGAAAAAGTACGTATATAAGTAAAATAGTGAACTACTACTTATATATCTACACCAAAATAAGAAGGTCGACAAAAACTAGATAAGAGAAAAATAAAATAGTAATAAGAAAAATAAATTAAAAAAAAAAGAAAGAAGAGAAAAAAATTGTTTTGAGCTTCTTGTCTCTCTCTCTTTTGTGGTTTTTGGGTCCCACACGGTAGTGTTCAGGACATTACTCCTGACTCCATGCTCAGATTTTGCTCCTGGCATGCCAGAGGACCAAGTGGAACACTGGTATTCCAACTGATAACCTTCTATTTTTAATATAATTCAGAACATGTTAAGCGCCAAGAATACTTTCATTGAAAAGCTACTTGTATTTAGTATTTTGTAAATTAATGCAGATGACAAATGTTAGACATATTAAATCAGAATTTAAAAGTATTTAACTCTTGAAAATTAAAAACAAACACACATAGGAAATTTTGTTGGTAAGTTCATGGAGATATATAATTCAAAATTCCCAGCAAAATAGAGCTTTTTATTTTGACTCTTCAGATACCTATCCTTTTGATATTGGGGTTGATATCATTGTCAGTTTTCTGTTCATTATTCCCATATAAATCTCAAAAATGGAATTTTGGCCTGCAAAATATGCATACAGTATGAGTTCCTGGTCTGTATTATTTCCTGTTTAGGTAACCTTCCATCCTATACATTTTATAAATCTAAACCATGAGTCACTAGAGATATGCCTTGAGAAATAATAGCTGTCAGCACAGAATTCATCTTCATCTTATTATTATTATTGTATGTTACTCAAAGTATGGAATTGTAGGTTCATACATTTCAGATAGTATTGTTCAATCTCTTACTGGAATGCCATAACCATTTTTTCAATGTCAGGTGGTAAGTCTCTTTGATTAGGAAAATAAAACTCTCAATTTATCCATAAGAAATTAGGTTGATAATTTTAATAACCTTAAGAATGTTGATAAAAATTTTAGAAACCTAATGCTACTTTCCAATAAACTTTCATATTATCATATTATTACCTGTTAGATTTATTTTCCTGTCCTTTAGGAATACTTCAGAGAATGTCTGAATATTTCAGAATAATTCCATTAGCTGGAAAGGCTTTCTAAAATCATCTAAAACTAATTTTGAAAAATGATTTTGTCAATTTAAAGGACTTTAATCTTTTTTAGTGTGTGCCTATACACAGGCAAATTAACTGCTTTAACCTTTAACAAAAAACAAACAAAAAAAATTACAAGTTTAGGTTTATTGCCTAAGTTTAATTTTTCAAAATCACAAGGATCTGCAAACTAAACCAACCACAGCTATAAACATAAAGGGGGAAATGCAGAAAAATGATATCCTCAGCAGATTGAAACTAAAATAATTCAAAACCAACTCTGAAGAACTGTATGTACTGACTTGTAAAGTGATGTATATTGGCTGGAATCTGGAGTCAAGTAAGGAAGATATATAATTTTGTGGAGCTTGTTTTTCCTTTAATTTGTTTACATTGGAAGCTTACCTAAGAATCCATGCACCAACTGGTTTTTTTCCCCCCTTTAATACTTATGTTCCTCGTTATAAGCATGGCTATCACCTCAGGCTGAATAAGATTATACTTATGTTCACTGCAATCCAAGGCAGGAGATGGAAAGGAGAATGGCCAGTCAGCTAGGACTTGACTGACCCACACAGTCCTATTTGAAATCTCCTCGAATTTTTTCTAGTTAATATTGATAAATTTGGGTCACCCGAGGAGGGCAGCTTTCCCAATTTTTCATAAGGACAACCTACTGCTCTTGACATATATATATATATATATATATATATATATATATATATATATATAAAACCTCCATTTATAGTCTCCCATTAATTTATTTAGTGAATATTTATTGAGTCTACTCTAAAAAAGCTACCAGCCTTAGCACTATGTGAGACACAAAGGTCAGTTCTTCTAAGGTGAGCATTTACAGTCTAGAACTGATAATGAACTTACAGAGTTATAACCATAATGGAATGGAAAGTAAATTAACTATAAATGATATTGACTATGCATCAGATCAAGCCACCAGACCATTTTTAAATTTAGGAAAAATCATCTCAAGCTCCCAGTCTACAGTACTAAAAATTTCTGAAACAAAAAACAGACATAAAGTCTGGCAAAGTCTAGGAGATTGCACTACCTATCCTTGTGTTACAGAGTATAGATGAAATATATATAGATAGATGAAATATAGATAAAAAGGTGCTTTATAAGTTTTGATGACAAAGTAAATTTTCTTTAAGATAGCATTTAAACTCTTTGAAAGTATGTGTTTCTTTGAGTTTAGAATCCAGAATCTTTTCCAGGGAGATAGTTCTAAGGACTGGAGCACATACTTTACATGAAGGAAACCTGAAGTTCAATCCCCAGCATGCATGGGAATGACTCCTAAGTAAACAAGTAGGTAAGGTACACAGGGAGAGAGACAGAAAAAATAAAAAGAATAATGAGCAAAAGGAAAAGGAGAAAGAGGAGAGAAGAAAAAATTAGCATGATAGCATGGGATAGAATTTTTAGAACAGAATTTCCTTGAACAATTGCAGTTAAATCTTACAAAAAGTAGCTAATGGGGGCCAGCTCAATAGCGCAGCAGTAGGGCTTTTGCAAGAGGCTGAGGCAGGACTGGCCACTGTTTGATCTGATCCCTGGCATCACATATGGTTCCCCAAGCCAGGAGTAATCTGAGCACATAGCCAGGAGAAACTTCTGAGCTTCACCAGATGTGGTCCTTGAAATAAAAAAAATCAATAAATAAAATAATGGTAGGGATTAAATAAAATCAATATTTATTAAAAACTAATACATGATATATTATATTTTTCTAAAATGTAAATACAAGGGGGCTGGAATGATAGTCCAGTGGGAGGACATCTGCCTTGCACCTATCTGACCCATGACTGACCCAAGTTCGATTTCCACCATCCCATTATGGTTCCCCAACTCTGCCAGGAGCAATTTTTGAGCACAGAGCTAGGAGTAACCCCTGAGCACTGCTAGGTGTTATCCAACCCTCCCCACAAAAAAACCCACAAATAAAAGACAAATATAAATCATACAAAGCAGTATATTTCATATTTTGTCTTTAGAAAAACATGGACATTTATCTTACATTAATTCATTGCTTGTGTATTTATTTTTTATTCCAATGGTACTCAGGCATCAAATGAAGTATGGTCTGACCTTCTGATGTTTGGATATGAAATGAGATAATGGTCCTTTGGCAGGATGTCAACAGGGTCACCTGGCTGTGCATGAAAGACACTAGGGCTATCTTTGGTAATACCTGGTGTCTTTTCACAGGGCATGTCATACTATAGATTGAACTTGAGCATCACACAGTTCCAACCTCAAGACATGAATTTTAAACTGTTTTAATTAAGGAATAATATAATGCTAGTTGCACTTTGAAACTACAATTCTGGAACACATATAAAAGAAATACATGTTGCCAAAGGATTTTTCTATTCAATTATCCTTATCAAAGAAAATTGGTCTATAAAATTATAGTGACTTTACTAATATATTATAAATCAGTGTCTTGATATACTACTTGTGCTTTGAGTCAATCCTAAAATTCTATTTTAATTCTATCCAAACATGATAACTCATGCCTATTTATGCACAACTTTTCATTCTCTTTAGAAAAAGAAAATCCTCTATCCACTATCCTTTCCTTTCCTCTATCAGCACCTTTCTTTTCCCTTCAGTAAAAGAGAAAGTAACTCACTAACCTCTTTTCCTAATCTGTTTTTATTTTGTTCATATGCTTTATTTATTTAACATGCATATGTGATTGAAATCATATAACATTTAACTTTCTCTGTTTGACTTTTTCCTCACATAACAAAATACTCTCAAGATCAGTCCAATGTCATTGCAAATGTCAAATATTTCGCATAATTTGTATGCTTATTTTAGCTACATCCAGCTGTTTTCACGGCTTATTCCTGGCTCTGTGCTCTGGGAATTATATACAGTGCTGGGACTTGAACCATGGTCAACTGCATGCCAGGCATGTATCTTAACCATTGTACTATCTCTTTGCCCCCTGTGAATATCAAATTGTAAACAATTTTGCTACTGAATAGTATTTGTATATGTATAAACTATATCTTCTTCATATAATCATCTGATGATACACATTAAAGTTTTTTCAAATAAAATTATAGTAAACTATGCTTAAAGTAGGGTATATATACATGTATATATGTGTGTATATATGTATATGCAGTTTCAGAATAACCTTTTTATGTTTGCCACAAAACAAGCATACAGCAACTCTTGTCACTTGTCACTTATCACTCCTCTGTGCTTGGGGAACCAGCTGGTACTATGATCAGACTTAGCAACCAGCATGCAACACATGTTTTTCAGCTTGCTAAGCTATCTCTCTGGCCATACTTCAGATTAGTCTTTCCAAATTGTTCACATAAGTATGCAAAAGTGATATTACTGTATCATATAAGTATATTTTTTCAATTTTTAATATAATTTTTATATTTATCATAGTGGCTTCCATATTGTTGACAATATTTTAGGTACATATTTACATAAAATCAGGGGGATTCCCATCACTGATTTGTCCTCCCTACACCTTCATTCTCATCCTACCTCCCATATCCTCCTCCTTCACCCCCAGGGCTGCTAAAATATGTGGTCCATTATGTACCTAGCTTACTACTTAGTAGTCTTACACCTGTTTGGTCTTGGTACCTCCCTTATTTCCCCCTCTAACTGGGAGGCAGGACTAGATAGTTCAAGTTATGTGGTTTTGTTTGAAGAAGAGAAAAGTAATAAACTGGGGTAAAAACCAAATATGCCGAAAATGGGCTGAATCCTTCTAGAGGCTCTCATCATCGGTTTCAGAAACAAAGGGGATATATTTGTAATTTTTAAGAAAATCTCCATACTGTTTTTCATCATGACTGCACCTAATTTACATTCCCACTAACAGTATTTAAAGATTCATTTTATGCACAATTTTCCACAACTTGCCAGTTCTTTTTGCTGTCATTTGTTAGAATTTTTACCATTATTGGGTTCTTTGTTTTTATTACTTGTATTGAGACCAAAGTGAATTACAAATGTTTCGATTATATTTAAGGTACATAGTGACAATGAATCAGGGCAAATCCCACCACCAGTATTGACTTCCTTCTGCCCCTGTTCCCAGCATGCATCTTATATCTCCATCCTTAGCTTCCTGGACTGCTAGTTTAACAGGTTGCTTTTGTATATATCTTGTGGTTTGGGTCTTATGAGTCTATTGTCCTTGACTTTGGGTTGGGTATTTAGGTCTGATCATTTTTTTGTTTCAACTCAATGTTTGTGAGACTGCTTAACACTCTTATGATCCTCTTTTTCTTCTTAATTTATAAGGCAGAACAAGATGATTCATGGGGGGTGGGGTGGGAAAAAAGATGACTCATTTTCTATGGACGATTAACTGCGAATCATGTGTGAGTATATCTCCATTCACATTGGTCAGGCTTGTGTCAATATTGGCAATGCCTATTGAGAACTCTACTGCTTGGAACATGGCATCCAGCATGATGTCCAGATGCTCAGTGACAAGACTATCTGGGGAAAAGACCACTTCTTCAACACCTTCTTCCAGGAACCAGGGACTGGAAAATATGTGCACAGGACTGTGTTTGTATACCTGGAACCCACAGTCATTGATAAAATTCACACTGGCATCTACTGCCTACTTTTCAACCTAGAGCAACTCATCACAGGCAAGGAAGATGCTGTCAATAATTATGCTCTTGAGTACTGCACTATTGGCAAGGAGATCATTAACTCTCTTTCTGACCAAATTCATAGGATAGCTGACCATGTCTTCAGAGCTTCTTGGTATTTCCCAGCTATGGAACCAGTTCTGGGTTCATTTCCCTGCTGATGGAACATCTATCTGTCAATTATGGCAAGATGTCCAAGCTCGAGTTCTACATGTACTCATCCCCCAAGATTTCCACTGCTGTGGTTGAACCCTACAACTCCATTCTCACCACCCATGCCACTCTGGAGCACTCTGTGACTTCATGGTGGACAATGAGGCCATCTTTGTCTTATGCTATAGAAACCTTGATATGGAGCACCTGACCTACATTCACCTAAACTGCCTTATTAGCCAGGTTGTGTCCTCCATCACTACATCTCTCAGATTTGATGGGGCCCTGAATGTTGATCTGACAGAATTCCAGAGCAGTCTGGTGCCCTATCCCCAAATTTATTTCCCTCTGGCCACATATGTTCCTGTCATCTATGTTGAGAAAGCCTACCATGAGCAGTTTTTTTTTTATTCCAGAGATCACCATGCATGCTTTGAGCCAGCAAACCAGATGGTGAAATGCGACCCTCTCCATGGTAAATGCATGGCTTTTTGCCTTTTTCACTGTGGTAATGTGGTCCCTAAAGATGTCAATGCTGACATTGCTACCATTAAGACCAAGCACAGCATACAGTTTGGATGGTGGGACTGGTGTCCCACTGGCTTCAAAGTTGGTATTAATTACTAGTTTCTCACTGTGGTTCCTGGTACAGCTACCTGTGTGCATGCTGAGTAACACCACAGTCGTTGCTGAGGCCTGAGCTGGTCTGAACCATAAATTTGAGCTAATGTATGCCAAGCATGCCTTTGTTCACTGGTATGTAGTTGATGACATAGAGGAGGGAGAGTTCTTTGAGGCCCATGAGGACATGGTTGCCCTTGAGAAAAATTACGAAGAGATTGGAGCAGATAGTGCTGACAGAGAGGATGAGTATGAAAACTATTAATTTCTCTATTCCAATTTTACATTCTTGTTGTGTTGGAATTGTCTTATTTTGGTTGTCCACTGATTCTAAACTGTTAATAAAAGTGTTGTTTTATTATGGAGCAGAAAGTTTCTAGCCATCACAAAAGGAGGTAGGTGAGAGTAAAAGAACATGTATGGAGCCTGTATTTATTCCCATGACAATATACTTCAAGGGCGGAGAAACACTGTATCTCTTAGGTCAAAGAAGTTCCCTTTCTAATCTCCCCAGTATTTACTGTGCCTATACAAAAAAAAAAGCACAACTCAATTTTTTGTGTTTTTTAATTATTGTTGTTTTTTCTGGTTTATTTACTTTGTGCTTTATTTTATTTTTATTTCAAGACCGTGGTTAGTGTGTGGTTGTTGTCTTTATTGCTGTGGTGTTTTTTGGATTTTTTGTTTGGTTTTTCTTTTTATATTGTTGTGTTTCTCTTCCTTTTTCCCTTTCTTCTCTCAAATTGATATTTATAGCCTCTAGAAGGACTCCTCCCATTTTTGCTTGTTTGATTAACCCAATTTTATTTTTTTTCTTTAAAACAGAATCACATAACTTGAATCATCTTGCTCCACCTTGCAAATTTGGTGGGGAGGGGGAAATAATGGATGGTACCAAGACCAAACAGTCATATGAAAATTAAGTTTAAACAAAAAATGATCAGACTTGGGGCCCGGGAGATAGCATGGAGGTAAGGAGTTTGCCTTTCATGCAAAAGGTCATCGGTTCGAATCCCGGTGCCCCATATGGTCCCCCGTGCCTGCCAGGAGCAATTTCTGAGCATGGAGCCAGGAGTAACCCCTGAGTGCTGCTGGGTGTGACCCAAAAACCAAAAAAAAAAAAAAATGATCAGACTTAAACACCAAATTCAAAGCCAATGACATGAGAATTGATTCTGAATCTACAACAAGCTAGACACAGGAGGGGAATATGGGATGACTGCTGAGAACAGGGTTTTGGAGAACAACATTGGTGGTGAAAATGTCCCTAATTCAATGTCACTATTACCTAAAATATTACTGTGAAATTTTGTAATCTACTTTAAATAAAAATTATTATAAAAAGTGTGGCTTTGCATGCAAAATAAAATAGTATCCCCATTGTAAAAACAGAAACTTTTCTTTCCCATTTGAAACAAGTAAAGTGTTCTCTAAAAATATTATAAAGGCAACAAAACATTTAATTAAAGTAAAAGAATAACAATGTTTTCTTATATTAATCAAGGTTAGATATACTATTTGAGAAAAAAGAGAAATAACAAGATATAAGTAAAATCACAATTAAATGTCAATGATTGAATTTTTCCAGAGCAGATGAAGAAGGGCCACAAGTTTAAAAATAAATCAAATAAAACATATCTTTACATTAGTAATCTTATATCATAATTTTAAGTCAAAACCAATTGCATAGTCTAAAGCATTTTTTTCTAGTTTTGAAAACAGGAATTAAATATACATGCTTTTACATTTTATTTATGAGCAAACTCACCAAAATACTCTCCAAATTGTTATCAAGTAGTTTTTTTGAGTTTTAACTTGGCAATGTAAAAGAACATATGGAGCCTAGAGTTTGATGATGATTGCTTAGTCATATTTGGAAGTTTGAATTAGATCCTAGCTCAATCATTAACTAATTCACTTATTCTACAAACATTTCTTAATCACTTACTATAAGCTAAACACTGTACTAATTACGAAGGAAAGATTTAAAACTAATGGGAGCAATTACACTGTTCTCAAGCAGTTTATACCTATAATACAATGAGAGTTTTCCAAATGGAGAAGAAATCAGTGTGGATGGAGAGAAAGAGAGAAATGAGAGAAGAACTGAGATATGAAGTTAATATAAATCATGCACACATAGGAACTTCATAAATATAGCATTTTTATCCTTAAAAAGAAAATAAAATTGCAAGTTCGGGTATAAAGGTAATGACATTTTTTAAGGGGCAGGGAGATGATAGAGAATTGAAAGCTGACATCAGTAACTTTGGGAACCAGTGAGGCAGCTATTTGTCTATGCTCCTGGAGACAGGTCTTTGGGGAACCAGGGGAGGGAATTTTACAAATTCAGAAAGTGGATTGCCAAGAGGACTGCAGACTCCTACCTGATACTTTCTTTTGTGTGAAACCTGGCTTTCCAGTCTTACTGGCTTCCCATACAGAATGTATGGGAAGTAGTAGTAGTCTTTACTGAAGTAGTCAGTAGTCTTTACTGAAGCTGGTAAAGTTTAAACCCTTGTTAGTGCTTTTGATTACCCAGGGTAATCAGTTTTTTCTGGGTCATGCAGAGTTCTATAAGGTGGGGCCTTGAGATGCTTGATATAGGTTTGGAAAATCACTGCATTTCACTGTATATCACCCCTTAATCGTCGAGGAAGATCCTTGGGCCCAAAGAAGCAAAGGGGCAAGCAAAGTTGTCATCACCCAGAAAAATCTTCAGGATGAAATAATGTGCAGCGATTTGGACTATTCTGTTTTAACAGATATTTACAAGTAATTTTACATCAAGAACACATTAGTGTTTTAAAAGTAGTATTTACAAACTTTTAAAAATTCACCTATTGGTCACTCCCTCACTTTTTTTGCAAAAGAAAAAACAAGGCATGATATCTGCAACTATTAGGTAAAGTATGGCAAATAATCTGGTCTTGATATCTTTTCAAAGGGCTCCATCATATCAGTCTGTAATATGGTTTGAGTACTTTATTGACTTACTATATTAAAAATATTTCATTGTTAAAAATAATGAAATTTATAAATATATTGATTTGGGTGATGCTTGAGTTTTGAAGATCACACCCAACTCTACTCACTGATTACTTCTGGCTCTATAATCAAAGATTATTCCTGGTAGGACTCAGGGAAACTTGTAGTGACAGGGAATATACCTATTTTGGCTTCTTCAAAAGCAAGTACCTGATAGGCTCTATTGCCATTTATAGCCAAATCTTGTTGCTGTTTTTTTAAATTAAAACTTAGAAACAAACTAGATGCCAGCTACAGAGGATTTTGTAAATAAATTATGGAATATCAGTTTGGTTAATTATTAAGCAGCCTTTGAAAATTATGGTGTTTGAAGTATTCATTATTGTGTAATACTAATAAATGAGTATAAACAAAATTAACTTTGAAATCAATTATATATGGGTCTTTTCAACATAATTCTCCGTAGCTTTCTTCACAATGTAAAATCAGCACATATTTAAAATAAGAAAATATATAAGTCACAGGTTTAGAATATGTTGTTACACTGGATTAACATATTTGTATATTTTAAGTAATTTGTTTGTTCAGTCTTATATTTATGTTAATGAATTGAAAATGTGAGACTGTGACAAACATGACATTTTAAATTTAAATACTATTCACATATTGCAAGTATTTGGCTATATATTACCTAATCAAATAGATTTTATTTTGTAATTATACATTTATTAAAATTAGTTGTTTTGAGTATATTAATACTTGTTTTCAACAAGTGCTTAAACCTCGAAGATCTCAGTTTCCACTGTTGGTGGGAATATCTATGGTTCAGCCTTTATGGAAAACAATTTGGAGATCTATGCAAAAAATTATATACATATATATATATATATATATAATCCAGACATACCACTCCTTAGCATTTATACAATGAACATAATTTTAGAGTATATTTGTCATGTTCGTTGTCACAATTAATACAGTAGTCAAATTATGAAAACAATCCCAATGCCCAATTATAGATCAATAAATCAGGAAGTTGTGGTACATATAAACAATGAAAATAATGTAGATCTATAAAAGAACAAAATCATACATTGCAGAAACTTGGATCTAACTAGAGAATATCATGCTGAATAATAGATACAGGATGATTTCTCTCATAAGTGGAATTAAAGGTATTCAACAAGATAGCAACAAAGGTCCAAAAGCAGCACAATTGGAGAACTAATCCACACAGTTTAGTTGAGAGAGGTGCAGGAATAGGAAAAGAAGGGACCCGTGGTAGAATGAGGTAGGTAAACTGATGATGAGTGTAATGTTAAGATCATGTAAATGAGAAACCATTATTAACAGTATCATAAATCACAAAAACCAATATAAATTTTAGTTTGAAATGCAATAAAATACTTGGTGCAGTACTATAAAATATGATAAAATATCAAAAATAAAATAGACATGTGAGTACTAAGAATGATTAACTTATTATTTTAGTATGATCTAGAGTGAACAAATAAAGAAATGATATTTGAGATGTGAACTTATAATTACTTACAAATTTTACACTAATTACTTAATAAAATTTCTCTTTTCCTTTCTTTTCTCCTTTTCTATCCCTTCCACTCTTCCTCTTATTCCTTTCCTTCTTTCTTAATTTACTACCCCATCTCTTGTCTCTGTTTTTGTATTTGAAAAGATGAAAGTAAAAATGAAATTTTGAATATTGTCTATTACCAGGCGAACCAGGAAAAAGTAATAATTTCTATTGTTTGTTACCTTGCTATGTATCTATAAGCCCCACCTATATTGAATGTGGTATTGGAACTATGTGCATGAGGAGTATCATTAAGAGTCTTTTAGGGGCCCGGGAGATAGCATGGAGGTAAGGCGTTTACCTTTTATGCAAAAAGATCATCGGTTCAAATCCCGGTGCCCCATATGGTCCCCCGTGCCTGCCAGGAGCAATTTCTGAGCATGGAGCCAGGAGTAACCCCTGAGCACTGCTGGCTGTGACCCAAAAACAAACAAACAAACAAAAAAAGAGTCTTTTAAATCACAGAATCAACTAATTTAAATATTTAAATAAATTTTCCTGCTTTTTTTGCTGAAAAGTACCATGATATCAGATATTAGTAGTTCTAAGTCATACACTTTTCCTGGTTGAAAAATCAGATCCAAACTGACCGCCTCATCAAACTAAGAATCATTAATTTTTCAAAGGCAAGTACGTTTGTGAAGGTACATTATTATCTCAATAAGCTCTACATTTACTCCTCTCTTTTCTTGAAGGAGACTTGTGTCTCTATTTCTCAAAAGGATGACTGGCATCTAGTAGGTATTTGTTGAATTTTGGTAACTGAATGAGAACTAAGAAATCATTATCTGCATTTGCCAATCTAAGAAGTTTTGCATAAAGCAACTCCTGATATAAGAGGTCATATAAGATTGCATGATGTTCCAAAGACTAAAAAAAGTGAGTAGGACACTAGCCTTACATGGAGTTGATCAGGGATTCATTCCTAGCACCACATATGGTCTTTAGATCTGCCAGGAGTAACTCCTAAATGCAGCACCAGGAGTAAGACTTACTTATGTCTAGTTGTGGCCCATAAACCAAACCAAACAAAAACAAAAAAATTTTAAACACTATTTTTCCTTCTCCCACAATATACTTCAAATACACTTACATAATTATTTCTCTAGAATATGTTATTTGAATTTGGGGGGGTGAAGAGGTACTTTAGTACTGTCATAGTACATTAATTTTCCATAATTGTCACATGGCACACAAACTGAAACTAAATCCCTTGATTCTGTATGCTTCAAATAGTGCCAGATGCCATGCAGTCATTTACAGATGTCTTTCATCTACAAAATTGTAGTAACAGTTGGGTTTCTTCATCTGAATAGTTCTGCTCAGAGGACAAAGTAGCCTTGCCTGCAGTAGAAACGAAAACCTTATGTTTATCCATAGGGTAGAAATTGTGTAGTCAGACAGTGCATCAATTAACACCCTCAAAAGTGATGCAGGAGGCTATCTTAAGGTATATGGGACTTATGTTTTATAGAAGAGCTGAATAGACTCACTGTTGACCCCTAGAGGTAATGTTGTTTGCAGATGCAAAGCTAACTGAAATGTAGTTCAAGGAATTTAAAAATTGCACTAAATACTCTAGAATCAAGGTCGCTCATTTCCCAACATGTTCTGATACTGAAATAACCGCGATGACACAGGAAATGATTGCAGATTTTAACTAATTTATTTTCTCCTAGGACAGTTTTCCCTGCTCCAGACACCTGGAAAGAACCCAGTCAGCAATTGTTGACTCTGATTTTACCTCCTTTATGAAGTATTCCATACTTCCATAAGATTTAAGTGAAAAGACTTTCATTTACATTAGATCCTGTTGAATTCTATAAATATTTTTGTGAAATCTGATATCTCACTGTGTAACACAGAATATCATATATTCTGGGTAGTTTTTTATTTGGCTACTTAATATAAAATGAATGCTTAACAGCAATAACATTTTTCTTGTAATATGTATACTACAATTCAGGAATATGGTAAATATTTGAAAATATTACCAAATGGACTTATTTGTGATTTGGTTTAATGTGCTACAATTTTTCAAATAATTTTATCTATAGTACTATTTGTATATCATAGTGATGCTGTTAACTGCAAAACAATATAAAACACATCCATTTTATTCTTGAGAACCTTAATAATAATAATAACTGTATTGATTTTGTCATTATCAATAACTTGTAAAATACAAGGTTAACTATAAAAAAGGTTTTTTGATCATATTCAGAGACTATGTCGAGTCTTTCTGGTGTGTTTTTATTTTTAATTGAGGTGAAAAGTTTATAATATGGTATAATTTTTAGGATACTGCTACCTCTTCAAAATGTATGCTTACCATATCAAACCACCAATGAAGTGCCAATATTTATTCACCACTGTCTGTTGAACTGTCTGGGAACTGTTATCCCTATGCTTTGACAAATTCAGCTCTATTTCAGAAACCAAGTGTTTGTTTTATTTGATTTTATTGGGTTCATTTCTAGTCATGAGTTCTCCCGCAGACTAAAACTATTGTCTTAAGGCTCCCAGATCTTTAAAATATAGGTAATCAATTAGACATTTTTTATTTTTTTATATATTTTTATTTTATTACATTAACATTAATTGCCATTATTAATCATTGAGTTTTAGATATATATTGTTCCAGAAGCAATTCTCTCCATCACTGTTTCTAATTCCTACATACCCCCAACCAGTCCCAATCTGTCATCTTGAGAGGCACATTTTTTAAATTTGATTGGTAAAGTTTGGATTACATGTTTTCATTGTTGTTAATTCTATTATTTGGATATTTAACATTACCAATCTTTTGCAACACCAGTTCACCCAAATCTCCTTAATCTATTATCCTGTTATCTTCCCCCAATTTATTACTGGGTCCAAGGATGACTGAGGCATCCCACTTTAAAACATTGCATTTTTTCATCCTGTTATTTATAGTTTACATATAACTGAGATCATCCTGTGTTTACCCTTCTTCTGGGTTACCTTAGTTAGCATAATATCTTTCAATTTAGTACATACATATGTAGTAAACTGCATGATTTCATCATTCCTTACAGTTGCATAATGTTCCATTGTGTATATGTAACATAAATGTATATGTGATATATGAATATGTAACATATTCATCATTAATTTTTTTGATGTGGAGGGGAAAGGGCTTGTGCCACCCGTGGTGAAACTCAGTACTTACTTTTGCCTCTGTACTCAAGGAACACTCCTGGGTGTGTTCAGGAACCATATAGTGTGGGTTATTGAACCTGGGTCAGTCATTGAAAGGCAAATGTCCTCCCAGCTATAAAATTGCTCATGACCCTCTTCATTATCCACTCATCTATAATTTCATAAACAGGTTGGGTAATATCTTAGATATTTTATTAAATACTGCTGCAATGATTAATGTGATGCATATTTCAGTTTGAATGGACATCTATGTTTTGGAGGTAGATACACACAAGTGAAGTTGGGGACATAGCCAGAGAAGCTATCCTTATTTCAGTACTATGCTATTTTGATCAAACTGGAGAATATTTTTTTCTAATACTTCAAAATCAAATCTCCTGCAACTGTTCTCAAAAACTTTGCATGTCTCTGTGCCCAACCTGTATTTTGATAACGGGAATTTATATTTCTTAATTTACATGGTAGAATTTTTCTGAAGTCTTTCTGTATATACTCTGATAATGATCCCCTTTATGATATCCCAAGTTGTGACAGTCTTTGCTTCCTTACAAAATTGATATTATACATATACATTGGATTTAAGAAAAGCAATCATTGCTCTTAATAATGTCTCATATTACTTAGTACTTACTATAGGCTATGTAAAGTGCTCAATAACTGCTAGCTCCTTTGATCTTAGAATACAATCATTATGTAAAACTAACATCTGCACTTTAGAAAGGAATATGAAGCTTAAAGAAGATAAGTAACAGATACTCTTGGGATATAACTAATAAATTGTGAGAGTATTTTAACTTAATGGAACATCATTCCTTAGGGATGCATATTACCTTATAACATTTTCATATTTCTGTGAAATCAGTGACTACCAAAAGAAACTAAAATATCATGTGATAACAGATTATAAAGAAAAAGATACTACAGCACACTAATGATCTGACAGATGAGGTGCTCAGTTGTCACTGGTGAAATACATTTTTCATTTCCAACTCTAATTGGGTTAACTTCTAAAACTCAGCTTCATCTGAATTAACCTTAATTCAGCTAACTTATTAAACGAGAGCCTCATTTACATGCCCTGAGGGCAAATATTTGTTATGAATATACTGAAGCATTCAAAATTGTTCAGGATCATAACATTTTGTCTACTGGTTGTAACAGAAAGTTTGAAAGAAAATATATTTTATATTGTTATAACATTATTATAATATTTATTCTCAATTTTATATACATAATACAGATTTCTTTTAATCAACTGGAAAATGAAATGGAGAAAATGAGATTAATATTTATATCTGATATTTGTGTCCATATATGTGTGTATATATATATATATATACACACACACTCGCACACACACAAACACACACACATACACACACACAGGACTCTGAATGAAGACTCAAGACATTGAATAAAATCCAAAATTCCAACCTACAAGTTTCAAGGATTTTGTTTTCTCACTGTACTTTCCTATTCTCATTTGCTTTACATTCAAGCCCTTAAAGTTCTATAACATATAACATTTTCTCAATTGTCTAAAATTAGTGTTCTATTTCTTCTGTTTGTACTCTTCCTACCTTTTCCCTGCCTGTTAATCAAACTGTGAAAGATACTAGTGGATTTCTCCAGGAAATATTCTCAAACATACTGTGAGTTTGATCTCCTACTATTTGTTTCTGTAGTATCCTTCTGCCCATCTAATATTTGTTACATCTTTAAATACGAGTACAATGTTCATCTTCTTGAATGTTTCAGTGTTTCTACCACATAATGGGCACTCAGGGAATATTTGATATAGTGTTTATAACTAGTTATGTCTTAAAGTCAGTGTTCTGTTGATAGTAATTAATTTGTGTAAGGACATTTTCTTTTGGGGATATACCCAAGAGGTACTTGAGAGCTAGGATTACTGTCATCTCTGTCTCAAGAGTAACAACTCTCAGGGATATTAAGGGAACTGTGAAATACCTGGGATTGAACCTGAGTCACCCACATGCAAAGCATATGCTCAGTTCTTTTCCACTTTTTCTTGGGCCCTACAAAGTATTTTATTTATTTATTTATTTTGGTTTTTTGGGCCATACCTGGTGACACTCAGGGGTTACTTCTGGCTATGCACTCAGGAATCACTGCTGACTTGGGGGACCATACGGAATGCCAGGGGATCGAACCACAGTCTGTCCTAGGCTAGCCAGCTAACCTTGCTATTTCAAAGCAGATGCCTTGTGCCCTGCACCATCACTCCAGTCCCAAAAGCATTTGTTTTTATTATTTTCTTTTGTTAGGAATCTGATTTACATTATTACTAATGTTTCATTATTTCTACATCTATAGTCATCACCAGAGTATCATTTTCCTCCGCCAGTATTCCAAGGTCCCCTCACATCTAGCACCATCACTACTACCATCCTTTTCACACCGATAAACTCAGTTCTGCAGGCCTTCTCTCAGATTCTGTTGCATTTGGTCATACATTATTCACTTAATATATTTTTCTGATTGGGGGGGGCTAGTTTGCATTTGAAATCAGGTTTTTCCTTCTTTTAGGATTTCTCTTGGTAGTTCTGATTGAGAATCATATAAATTAAAATATATAAAACAGCAAAAAAGTGTAAGAAACAAGTTTTAAAAACTTAAATAAGAATTAATTGGCTCCTATGTAGGAAGAATGGACTTTTCAGGAATATGATCTACCTTAATACATTCAGCAGGTGCTAGTATGAATAATCTTTAATCCTAGTCTCATTTCATATTGCTACTCTTCAATTAATCTTTCATAAAACTACTTTATTCTTGAAATAACTAGACTCACCTTATTGATTGTCCTTCTCACATAAAACCTCAATTCAACCATGTGCCTATTTCTAAAATACTTTCTATCAATAGAAAAAGTTAATAGGCTTGATTCTGGGTCAACTATGACAAGAATAGTGGACTTATCATGATTTGTTTACTGGGTCTAATTCTTGATTTTACTAAACTGTTATAAAAGAGAGAGGGGTCTACTATTGTCATCTACTCAGAATTATGGCATTGTCGTGTTTAAATAATTTTTATGAAAAAACAAAACATAAGAGAAGTTTGATCAACTATTCTATCAAAACCAAGATTCATTTTTGAAGATAGGTAAGTTACACTTGGGACTGATGTTCTTTGGAGCTTTTGGGAATTCATGTCTTTTTGCTTAGTCAGGGAGGAGAACAAAATTGAACACAAGAAAAGGGTGTGAAGTTCTGTGGTACCAAATAAATCCATTTTTCCATGTGATGGCAACCCTCTCATATGAGTGCCAACAAAATGCAGAAATCTTAGTTGATAACTTAGAATCCCTGAATTCAAACAAAGATTAATAACTTTATTTAAGGATATTTGACTGGTATCAAATTTATGGAGAATTAAATAATTCTCCATAATGTATAATTCTTCCATGCTTAAGTTTTACTTTTTATCAATTCTTTTCTGGGATCTCCTGAAGCTGTAATTGCATTCTAAAGTTATAAATGGCATCTTTTTCTGAGCATGATTTTTATTTTTTTCTTTTTATGGACTATAACATTTCTTTCTGTTTTGTCCTCCATATGTCCTCATAAATATAATCCTGGCACAAGAATCCAGACAGCACTTCCCAGCACTTGCACACTCAGCATTAAGCCACTAAGATATGAGATCATGTTAACTTTGTGCCATTTAATCATTTTGCATTCATTTAAAAATGAGTATTAAGTACTTACAGATTGTGAGCCTGCACTCAAAGCTCAAAGTTGATAAAATACATGTCTTCGAAGAACTTATAATAACATTGGGAACACAAATAAGCAAGCTAGTGAAAAAACAAGTGCTAAAATTCCCAAATGTTAACAACTGAACATTTGTTAATTTGAAAAGATACCTGTCAAAATGACAGGCTAAGATGGACCTGTAATGTGAGAGAATTTGGGAATATTGGTGGAGGAAAGTTGACACTGGTGATAGGATGTATGATGGAATGTGCATGAATATGTCTAAAACTTAGCTACAGATAACTTTATGGTTGTATATAACACTGTGCTTAAATGAAATTTAAAAATTAAGAGAAATGAGTGCTAAGGATCATAAATAGATATTGAAGTGTTGTGTAAGTGGCTGAGAAATGCTTCAGGAAAGAATACTGAGCTAAAAATAGAATAGATAAGGTTTAATTTTGGTTAGTCTAATTTTTTTTTCTTTTTGGTGGGTGGGTTTAGAATACACCTGCAATATTCTGTGGCATCTCTTTATATGCTGTTTGGGTTGTTCCAGAAGTAGACCTAGTATGGTCCCTGGTCTCAAAAATCAGACCTCCACCATGAGCAGTATGTGTTTTTCAGCCCACTGGGCTAGCTTCCCAGCCTGAGAATTATATTTTTACAAAAGGAATAGAAGAAAAAATTCCAGAAGGTAAGACTGAGTAAGAAGTATTAAAATGGTGAATATTTTTAGCTTCCTCCCTTCTAATCTTTATTTAGGATATGTGGCTTATAACACTGTTAACAATAGAATCTCAGGCAAACAATATCCTAACTCTCCACTCACCTCCAGTGTTAATTTTTCCTCTTTCAATGACTCACCACTCATTCCCACCCAACCCTTTGTAAAATTAAATTTTTTAGAATTCTTATTATACTTTGGACACAGTCAAGTTTTAATATTTTGGTATTTATATACACAGTTACCTCACCTCAATTCCAGATAAATATCCAAGAATCTTATTCCATTACCATTTGTTATATTCAGTCTACAAATGACAATTTTATTACTAGGCTAAAAATATTGAGCCCTGACATAGAATGATCTACTCTCAATTTAGAATAAATATATATCCAGATTACCAAAAAGCTAAAGATTTTCTATTTTATGAATTTGAGTATATTTTTACTGAACATATAAGTAGCCATAGAAAAATTGGAGGCAATAGATCGGAATAAAACCATGAAAATTATATTTCCAGATTTTTTTAACTGAAAGACTTTCAAATTAGAGACAATTAGAAAATATAGATTGTTAATACCGTGTCAGTGTATAAATAATTTGATTAAGAAGGTTTCAAAAATATTAGTGGGAAAGAGAAGTATCAAGGAGAAACAAGAAATGTAGAACCAGAATTGCATGACTACATTAAACTATTATTAATAAAGAAGAAACTTTTTAGTATGTTCCATGGGCTAATTAGTGGTACCAACCTTCAAGGTTTTTATTTAATTATTAATAATTGCAATATGAAGAAAAAAACCAGAGTATAATTATTAATAATTGCAAACTATTCAAATAATTTGTCTTTACACAGTGTTGTAATATTATTTATTGTTTACTTTATTTAAACACCATGGTTTACAAAGTTGTGCATAATATCTAGAAGTCAATTCTCTAACACCATCAATTCGACATTTCCACCATCATTGTCCCCAAACTTGCCCAATCTCCAGCCTTAAAATAATTAGTTTAATATCACTTGTTATAAGTAAATGCAATGCTATTATTTAAAAAAACATTCAGTAAAAGAAAAGTTATGAAATGTTTATATCTCACAATAGTGTCATTAAGTCATTGTCTGATATCTACTAAGCTGTTTGCTGATAGTTGATAATTCTATGTCTATTTTGTTTGTTGAGTTTAGGTGGCTTCTGCCCTACTTACCCAACTAATTCAGTACACACCAACTAGGGTGTCAGTACTGAGGAATTTAGAAATGTACAAGGCTGCATGCTCCAGGAATTCCAAGACCAATGGAATCAGGTTGATAGGTTTACAAGGCAGAGGCTGTAGGGCATGGTGTCACTGCTGGGGCTACAAGAAGTTGAGGTGAGAGGGGCTGCCCACTTTCACTCCAAGAAAATTCTAGATTTTTCAGCATACAAATCAGCTTACCTAAAGTTTTTGTTAGATTGTTGTTTTTGCGGAGATTAGTCCTGAAGCAGTGAAGTTGGGCCATTGGCATGGTGATGACTGTGGGATGTTTAATTATCTGTCTGACCTTTTGCAATGGTGGGACTCTTCTTGTGCCTCTACGAAGGAATGAGGCATTGTTTTCATTTTTTAAGGTTGAATTATCAAAAGATAAAAAAAAACTGTGGTAGAATCAATATCTGTGAAAAGCCTCTCTATTTTCGAAGATGACTATATTTTATCAGACTTTTTTAGATGGATGAATATAAAGACAACATGAATGAAATATTCTTCATCTATCATGAATAGTGGAGTTCAGGAGCTTGATAACTTTCCCCTGATTGGGAAGTATGTTACACAGCTCCAGTCTTTGATCCTGACTTTTGAAAATACAATCCTATTCAACAATGTGTTGTTATTTTTCAAAGAGATTTGTACATAACTCACTACTCACTTGAATATTGTATTATTCCAAAATGCCTGTTCACTGAGAATTTTTCATGTTCTGCTTCTTTGTTTAAAAAATAGATTGTCCTCACTTGTTTAGAAAAGGAAGGTGATGAAAGTCTGTAGTAATCAGTTGCATTAAACATTTATACTTTGAGTATAAGTCCAAAATATGAGGTTTTCCTTTTTCCTTTTTATTTTCTTGAAGAGAAATCACCTGTGATTTTTATGAATAAACATCAGGAGGTAATAGACTTTACTCATGGTTGTTTCCTTGCATAAATGGTTTAGTTTAAAAAAAACATTTCTAATCAAGAGCTTTATCTCCATCATTCATTCCCCCCACACTGTTCACACTGGGAGGTCAGCCTCTTATATTTCTGACATTGTAATTTATTGCTATTGTTCCAATTGAGTATTTAGGTAGAATTTCAACACAATTTAATTTTGTGACAGATCCTTACCTAGTAGAACTTCTTAGGAACACTTACAGAAACTTAACTGCGACAACAATGATTGAGAACTTTTCTGGCACCATGAAAAAAGACTTGGAGTTAAACAATTAAGTATGCTTTGAACCTGTAGTTGATCTTATGGCAGGATGTTTTATAGATAGGGTTTGTTTATAGGACAAAGGTTTTTCCTTTCTATTTTCCCCACCTTTTGCTGTACCTGTGTAAAATAATTGCCACACACCCACATTTTTCCTTTTTTTATCTATTTTTCTACTCTTATCATTTAAATAGGGTTTCCACCTGTTTTTATAGAACCTTGGAACAAGGATTACTTTGTTTTACCTCATATTTCTGCATTTTTATTTAAAATTAAGAAGAAAAGAAAAAAAATGATGGGGTCAGGGACCAAGTGGTATTAGGTACATTGGTGGAGAAAAAAAGGACAGAATTAATGTCCAAGTCAAAACCAACAACAATAGGATCAAAATACCTAAACTTTAACAATATAAACTTAAATGGGCCTATTATACTGGCAGGCCAGGAAGCAAAGTGTGGTGGTATAGGATGCACTTTGGAATCATTGGTGGACGAAGAGCACCAGTGGTGGTAATGGCTCTGAATCACTCTATATCTGAAATTCAACTATGACGGACTCTGTAGATCACATTGTTTTCAATAAAATAAAATAAAAAATAAAAAACAACAAAACAAAACAAAAAAGAACTCATGGTAGAATTCTAAATGGACAAACGTATTTGGACACAGCAAGTGGATATAAATATAAATAGCATGGAGACAGATTTAATGTAAAATAAGGTGTGCATATATATGCATACATATGCAAATTAATGCTATATGTAGGTCTGGGCATGAGGGAATTTTTTTCAGCAAAAGTTCCATTTAAAATTATTTAAAATGTTAAAGTCTATATGTTATAGAAGCTAGAGGTGTCTAAAGATTTTTTGATTACACATTTTATATTTTAAAGGTTACTGTTTAAAATGTGATAAAAAATTGAAATAATTATTTTGTCTTTTCACTTTATGTTTTGAAACATGTCTGAAATATAATGAAAAAACAGAAATTCTGTCAACGAAAGCATCATGCTTATGAAAGATTGTGAGAAGTTTCTAGTTAAGAGTACCCACCTTAGACTCCACTCAGGAAATGCAACTTCCACTTCTCATTTCCTTTAGAGCTGAATATTTATGGTTGATTGTCTTCCAAATGAGGGACTCATTGATCCATTTATCCATCCTATTACAATAATTGGGTCCAGGAACTTGAATGTCTGTTTGTCCCATCTGATGGTTTCTCAAACCAAAGAGCTGGTGGTCTACATATTCATTTTAATAGTCATTTTATTTTTATTTTTTTTGGGGGGTCACATCTGGCAGCGCTCAGGGGTTACTCCTGACTCTATGTTCAGAAATCGCCCCTGGCAGGCAAAAGGGACCATATGAGATGCCAGGATTCAAATCACCGTCCTTCCGCATGAAAGGCAAACACACCTTACCTCCACACTACCTCTCTGGCCCCGTCATTTTTATTTTTAAGTCAGTTATACTCCTCAGCTGAGAACTTTTTGGGCAAAATAAAGCAATCTTCTTCGGCCTTTCACATGAATCTTCTCTATAGATGTATTGTCTTTTTTTTAGATGCTCTGTAATGTTTCAACATCATATTTTGAAAGTACAAAAATCACATTAAACATAAGCTTTGCATAAATTACAGAAGATGAAGAGTATAGTTTTCTATTTCACATATCTCATAATAATAAAATTTGTTCAATTCTTTAATAAGAGTTGTAATTCTTGCATAGATTATATGCTTTTATTTATTCATACGGCCTCTTTTTCTTTAATTGAATCTTAATTGTTTGCTTTAATTCATTAGTTTTATCTACATTGTCTAGCTAATAAAGAAACAGGAGCAGTTAACCAAATGCCCAAGTAAAAAGTCACCAATAAAATTTAAACAGACAAAGCACTCTTTTGCATAATAATAAATAGTATGTCCATCTTAAAAACCACTTTGCTTCATTCGATTACAACATCTCTTCACAGTCAGACCACCATGCTCCTAAAGAGGGATGTTTTTATTTTTCAAATGGCATGCCCCATCTTCAGGAATAGTTCTTTCTCATACTGCCACAACTTGTTCAAATATTCGTATAACGAAATCACCTCAGAGTGGAGCAAGACAGCTGGGATTCCCAAGTCTGAATATGTGGGCAAAAGCTATGCTCTAAAATGCACTAAAAGTTTTTTGGAAAGAGTCATTTTGGAAATGTTTGGCTATTTCTTTTTAATAACACCTTTATTACTTATATAAGTGGCAAGATGGGTCATGCCATATTGTTTGTTTTTTAAATTTTTAATTCTTATATTGCTCGATAGCTTTATTTTTTTCCACCTTATATCACTTCTGCAAAAATTAACAGCTATGAAATTATAAGTATTTTCAATATATTTAAGAGCCAAAAGAGGAGTAACTATCATTTCTTTCTATTAAAATATCCTTAACAGGGGGGCCTGGGAGATAGCATGGAGGTAAGGTGTTTGCCTTTCATGCAAAAGGTCATCGGTTCGAATCCCGGTGCCCCATATGGTCCCCCGTGCCTGCCAGGAGCAATTTCTGAGCATGGAGCCAGGAGTAACCCCTGAGCACTGCCGGGTGTGACCCAAAAACCAAAAACCAAAAAAAATATATATATATCCTTAACAGGGACCAGAGAAATAGAATAGTGGATAAGGTGATTGCTTTGCATGAAGCTGACCAAATTCAATCTCTGTCATCCCATATTTGTCCCAGGAACACTACCAAGAGTGATTCCTGAATACAGAACCTGGAGTAACCACTGAGCATTTCTTGGTGTAATCTCCTAAAACCATAAGATGTCTTTTACCCTCAACAGCTTACTTGCTTTCTTTGACCTGGAATTTTCCACTTACAATTTATAAAATACCTATTTAGTTATTCTGATATTTCTGAACCCATTTGGATCAACCAAGCTTTGATATTCTTAGATTAGTATAGTGTGTAAATTTATATGTAATAGGCATATTACATGTCTGCTCAATATTTATATTTAAGTGCCTTGGTCTGAGTAAATGTAAAAAAAAACTTGCAGTATGATAGATTCAAAAATAGTCTGGCATTTTTATATAATAATGAAAATAAAATATCTTTGTTATCATCCTTTAATCTTTAATGTTTCAAGTTCCTTGAAATTTGGCATGCAAGAGAAAAATTGATACACTTCTTTTACTGAAAGAGTATTTATTAGCATGTGGTACTTATTTTATAGAAGTGAACAAAGCAAAGAAAATCTCTGACCAGAAAGCATATTTTTATAGGGAAAAATTACTTAGTGGGTGAAGATACCTATATAGATATAAATAGAATAAATATATCAAATAATTTAAAATGCAATAATAATTTAAAATTTCATAGAGATAAGTAGTAGTATTTAAGCAAGAATGTGTGAATAAATACTTATTCGTGTTTATTTATCTGTAGATGAACAAAACGTTATCATAAGTTATTTGAGAAAATACCTAAATATATGAGGATTTTTTTCACATAATAATAGGGAATTGAAAATTTATTTCAAATGTTATAAAAATGCAAAAAGGCTTTGGAGCAGGAGTGTATTTTTAGTCATGTGCAAAAAATAAAATACAGTAAACAAGATAGGAAATAGGATATAGGAAAAACGTTCATATCATTTTTGGCATGAACCAGACATAAGGTAATGGTGATTTGAATTGGTTATTCATAGTCACAGTATGGAAAACAGACCTAAAAAGTATATCAATGAGGATTTTGTAAGTGACTAAAATAGAAAATAAAAAAATAAATAAGGTTGCTTTCAAGATTTTTCAAGTGTTATTTACTGCAATGACACAAATTTATTTACAAATTAAGTGTTATTGTATTCTTCAAATACTTACCAGAGACTGAAATTGACAGATCATCTGATAGGACCAATTCAAAAAAGGTAGAAAACTTGGGTGCCATAGAGATAGCTCAAAATAATAGTGAGTGAGAATTTTTCTTACTGAAGGCCCGAGTTCTAATAATTAGAATGCAGGACATTTAGAAAGCATAATATACAAATATATGAATATAAACATAAATATTTATATATATTTAAATATATAATATTTTAATAAATGAAATAAAATATTTAAATATATTAAAATTAAGTTATAATGATAAATGTTTAATTTTAATTAAAAATAAAAACAATAAATTAAAATTAAAAATGAATAAATAAAATAAAATATTTAAATATACTAAACATAAATATTCATATAAATATATGAATATATGAATATGAATATATTAATCACATGTATTTATTAATTAGTTGTCACGTTATTTATTATCTATTAATAATTGTCACATATTTATGTAAAATTGTCTTCTACAAACTGTTGCCTTGTATCACATTTGTATCACATTTGTATTGATCTTGTAATAAGTACTTTCTCATTGAATTAAAAATCTCAAGGACTTAAGCTCAATCAGTGTTTGTGTTTGATAATAGTGTAATATTATATCTAT
>PVKC010004198.1:0-36583 GCA_004027635.1 Crocidura indochinensis | reverse complement strand
TTCAAAGTCAAATAAGAAATCAATCATGATGGAGTTTCTAAAAGCTTGAATAATTTTTATCTATGCATACTAATATGAATTTAAAATTCTACTTTAAAATAGTCAATAATGTAAGTCAATGAACAATAATATTCATATTTTATACTGTTCATTACATTTGCCTGAAGAGGTACTCAGCTGCTGTAAATTAAAAAAAAAAAGAGCAATATTAGCAGAAGCCTGATTATAGCACCTGATTTCATTGTCTACCCTTGATTCTCAAGGAAGATTTGAGGATCTCTAGCAACAACAACAACAACAAAAAAAACTTCTTCGATGCAAGAAATATCATCTATCTCTGAAACACATCACTTAGACTGGGAATGGCAATAAAAATTTTGCTTAAAAATGGCCGCATCTTGAAAGAAATGACCTAAGTCTTTTTCTTTTTCTTGATTTTTTGGGCCACAACCAGCAGTGCTCAGGGGTTACTATTAGCTCTGCACTCAGGAATTACACCTGGTGGGCTCAGGGGACCATAAGAGATGCCAGGAATTAAACCTGGGTTTGTCAGCTAAATTTCATAGTGTCAACTGATTTTTTTCAAACCCATTTTAAGTCCTTTGCATTTCCTTGCAAATTTAGAGTTGTCTTATAAATATCAACTAACAAAAGTCTACTGGGTTTTGATGAAGAATGCACTTAATTTAAGATAAATTTAGGAAGAACTCACATCTTCCATTGATTCTTCTTATCCAGGAGTATGGTATAAGTCAACATTTAATTTTTTTTTTGGTTTTTGGGTCACACCTGGCAACACTTAGGGGTTACTCCTGGCTCTATGCTCGGAAATCGCTCCTGGCAGGCTCAGGGGACCATATGTGATGCTGGGATTTGAACCACTGACCTTCTGCATGCAAGGCAAACGCTTTGCCTCCATGCTATCTCTCCGGCCCCAACAACATTTAATTTCAATTTTCTGTATTTCAGTTATGTTTCCAGTTTACAAATATTGTACTTATCTGCCTGATTTCTTGCTAAGTACTTAGTATTGCTGATTGTTGACCTTGTAAACGTAATTCTAATTTATAATGCCCACGATAAGTGTATAGTGATACAATAGCTTTCAATATTTATCTTGTATCCTACAAGTTTACTGAATTTGATTAGCTTCGTTAGCTTTTTTGTAAGCTTTATTCAATCTTATTCATAAGCAATTTTGTTATATGTGAATTAAGACAATTTGGCAAAATATACCTATGAAAGAAAGTGTTGATAGTTGTATCTAAAAGTAAGTTGTTCATTTGATAAAAGAGCAGGTACTTTTGCCATACTCTTAAAAAGAGGATCTGGTACTGACTGTACTTGTTATAAGAAAAGGAAGGGTATGCCATTTATGTCTTCCCAGATAACTTCTTATTTGTTATCATATTTAATCCAATGTAGTAACTTGTGGGATTATGGGATTTGTCTGTTTCTCCCTCAATCAAATATGCATTGTTACTCATGAATGGAGCACCTTGGAAACTGAATGGTTCCCAGGTGTAGCCATTTTCCCTCAGATAAAATGCTTGGTTGGAAAGGAATAACTCTCTTTCGTTTTCCGAATCTTCTTGGAGTAGCTTGGAATAGTGGCTGGTGAATAGGAGTATGGTAATGTGGGGAACTCCTCCAAAGCTTTTTCTCTTTACATGCATGTGTGTGAATTATATACCAGACCATCATCTGATTCCAGACCTGTGTCTCTCCAGTGTTCCAGAATTGGAACCTGAGAACTAAATTCAATAATGACTTTCATCATTTCTATTTACAGATCAGGAAATTACAGATCTGAAGCTTTATTTCTTTATATGTACTCATGCATGAACATGCAGCAAATATTTAAACCGAAGATTCTTGATGTCATTTGAGTTCCAGAAACAATGTCCTGAGCTCAACTGGGGTTGGCTGCATGCAAGGCAAGTGTCTTAATCCCATTATTATCTATATGAACTCACATCCTGACTATTGTTTGTATGTAAGGGGAGCATAACCCTATTATTCAAAACTTACTCCTGACTCTGTGTTAAGGAACCACTCTTCTGCCCACCTATAGAGGAGGCACAATTATGATAAAATCCTACTCTCAAGCTCATGGTAATAAGAAAGCGATTAAAGTATTTAATATATAGAAAGTATTTGTTAAAATGCTGAGACCCTGTGCAAGTGGGTCTACCACCCATTAACATTAGTGAGGTCACACTAATAAGAATATTTCTAGTCACGTATCACTTGAAATCAATAACAGCAAAAAAAGGGCAGCCCATCCTCCACCCCTACTTGGGAAAGGCCTGATAATTGTGGCCAATGAGAAGCATGTTGTATGACCACCCCCAGCAAGCTGATGGGTGCTTTGGTCAGAGTGTGAATAAATTGTGAGTCTCACAACTGTGTATCTACTGAAGAAGCCCAGAGGGACCCTGACAAGCAAATGGGAATTCTGACAAGGAAATTGACAGGAGCCCATGTCATTATCCAATCAAGGTCACAGGCACTTATGGTACCTGCCTAGCACAGTTCCTGCCTATGACCTCCCTTCCAAATCAGCTACCCAAAGCCACTGCCAGTATTTTCCCTCTCGAAGGGGCTATTAGGTAATGTGTTGGCTCTTTACATTAGCAGTTGGAGGCAGACTTTGAAGCATACATTTGGAGACATTCCACAACCATCTTCCTTCCCCTCCCTGTGAAAGATAGACACACACATACATACACACTGTAGTTCGCATTCTATGAAAATGGAATATTTTAATATGTGTTCTTGGGGCCGGGCGGTGGCGCTGGAGGTAAGGTGCCTTCCTTGCCTGCACTAGCCTAGGACAGACCTCGGTTCGATCCTCCGGCACCCCATATGGTCCCCCAAGCCAGGAGCGACTTCTGAGCCCATAGCCAGGAGTAACCCCTGAGCGTCACTGGGTGTGGCCCAAAAACCAAAAAAAAAAAAAAATGTGTTCTTTTTGCCTGGCCTTTTCCATGAGCTTAATGTTTCTGAGATTCATCAATGCTAAATTTCAGGAAGTGGGTTCTTTATATCATTGAGCACTATTCTATCAAGTGGGGATATGTGATGGTTTGTCCGCACATTCATTTACTGCTGGCATGTGGGTTGTTTCAAGATTTTGACCAGGTGGATAAAATTGCTATAACTATACCTATTGTGTGGTCATATACTTTTTGTTTTTGGGGGGTAAATATCTAGTAAAGCCAGGGTTGAAGTGCCGAATATCACACAGAAGACAGTTGTTAGTTTGAATATCTGAGTCCCAGAGGAGACCAATGATGGCAGTGAATAAGTAGTCAGCTGGCAAACAGTTGGGGCTGCACTTGCTTACTGCTGTCCCAGACATTATTTGGCACCACAGGAGCCATCACAATCATTACTGAAATCTTTCAACACCCTCTTTTTTTGGCAGCTTGGGCTGTTGTTTATCTCTACAGAGGTTCACTCGCTAACAGGGCACACCATAACTAATCCTATTTTTCATGATCTGAAGAGAGGCTTATGAATATGTTGTGGGTCAGGGGTGGTGCCTGTGGTGGTTATAATCACTCTGTCGACAGAGATTCCTGAAGATCTTAGTTGCATCCTGGGGTAAAAAATTTTTTCTCCTCCGCCTTTCTCTGAAAGCCATGGACACTGTTTTGTCCCTTTATTTTCTTGACTCTAAAGATTAATTTGTTCTGTTGGTGAAAGCAGTCCCATTAATCTATTTTTGAGAGTCAGACCATGTTTATTTTGCATCCAAATCCCAACCTTTATTTGTATGCAGCAGAACATCTTGGCTCTCAACCGATTTCCATCTTAACAGCATTTAACTCTCCCTCCCTTACCAACAAGAGCCACAGAAACTGCACACTTGTAATTCAGACAATGCCAAATAAAACTCACCTATGTTAGCTCATCATAATAACCACTTTGAGTAAATATGGCAAAATTGTAATCTCTTACTTTATAATCAGAAATCATGTTAAATTTACAGTAACTTTATCAGAGATTGCATTATCAGTGAAGGAGAATGGTTTTTACTTACTACAAATGCCTGAATCTTGTCAAAATAAAAAAAAACTCACTTTCAAAGCATTAAGATGGGGTTTTTATTGTGCCTCCCTTTGTGTAAAACACAGGTGTCCAAAACTCTTACATCAAACTGTCTTTAACATATCCTCTTTCTCCTGCTTATTTAAGTCTAAATACAAAAAGAAAACAGTTTTTTATATATATATAGGCTCTATTTGTTTTGCAAACATGATCATTCACTCTGAATGTAATAAAAATCATCAAATTATAATTCATCATTTGAAAGTGACACCTGACTACAGATCTACTACCCTTTCAAGCCTGTACCTTTTCCATGATGTCTTTGATAAAAGTAACCACCATTTATTACTGGTAAGAAAAGTTTTCGAAGGTAAGAGCCATGCTATTTTTCCTGTAATGGCATCTCTTTCTTTATTTCCACATTTCAAGTTAATCATTATCATGATTCTCAATATTCTCATTACCATGCTGTTTCTAAGTGTGTGTAGAAAAAAAATTAACTTCACTCAAAATGAAGTCTAGTTTTTGTTCTTGCTCCTCAGGGACGAACTCTGAGTCCCTTGGATGTCCTGCTAAAAGAAGCTGTCTTTGTTTACCTGAAGATCTTGGACCACACCAAAGAGTCAGTGCTATAAATCAATGGAGGGGAAACTTTGGACCATTTTTTGCCTCAACTAGCCGTACCAAGGAACTTGAGATTGAGGTCAGCCCCGCAAGTAGCCATCTAAGTCTGTACAACCATGTGCTAAACCTTGATAAACTCTGCACATCCAGGCTCAGATGACCTCTCCCAGATGATCAGTCACACCTAACCAGAAGACCCAATATCATGCCACTGGGAAAGGACAGCTGGAGACTCTGTATTTAGAAAATTCCTGAGCATCTCTCCCCTTGACTGATTTTCATTTTGAAATAAATCACAACAAAACCCATAGCAACTTTCAGAGACTTCTGTGAATCCCCTTAGCATATTATCAAACACAAGTTGTGTGTTAGAATCTCTAGGACTTGCCAGCTGTGCCAGAAGTGAAGATGGTCATCTGGAGCATCATTTAAGTTGAATGATGCCCCAGATCTTGCTCTGCGAGGACAAGTTTTTTGCCAAGCCTACTTAACATTTCTGGATTGCATTTCCTCAGTGAAGACAATCTGAGTAAGATCTATAAATATTTCACCTTGACAGTATTCAGAGAGAGACTGTGAGAAGTAGGTGGAGCACAGGGTATGGACTCAAACATAGGTCCATGTACTGCTCAGCACAACCTGGCTCTTTCCACTAGACAGGGGAAGCTTGTAAAGAACAAGCCCAGGATTCTGTGAGAATGTTCTGTGGGAATGGTTCACGCACCTGCTCATAAACATGAACTTAGTTCACTACCACCCACAAGAGCAGTCTTAACATCTTTCTGTCTTTGCCCCTAGTGCCATAGCCAAGCATGGGTTCAGTGAATGCCACAATCAAGTGTGTATTGGCATTGGTGGCAATAAGAGCATCAAAGGGAAGGAACAACATACAAATAGAGGAATTAGTAAATATTTCGAAAAGAAGTGAAATAAACTATTACAAGTATGTAGGTGACAGGTATGCTAGAGCACACTCTTACTTTAGCTAAGTAAGTGCACATGCTTCTTTTGAATAAGTCTCTATCCTCTATAACTACCTACCCTATTGCCCAAATCCATCATGAAAGCTAACTAACTACTGTCACTAAAAAGTTATGTACCCAATCCTGATCTTTCTTTGGAAGGCCCAAATTCACTCACTCTTCAGAAACATTGTTCTGGAGGTCACAGTTTTTAAAAAGTGACTTTCAACTCTTTGAGTTAGCATCAGAGCCTTACTCCTTACCTAGTCCAAAATGGTGACTTTTGAAGTAAGTTCTATGAAGAGCTGGGCACAAATACACAATCTGAGTAGACACTCAGATAGGAGTAAGGCAGCTGCTTTTTCTGCTTTCTGAAGCAGGTACACATGGCCAAAGCTCACATCTAGGCAAGCAGGTTAGTTCGTGGAGAATCTTGAATATGGTGGCATCTTTAATTAAAGGCACACCCATCTCTATCTCAACTTCACTATTATCCCAACCACTGTTAACTGTGGTCTTCTAGAAGAGCATTGTGACATACAGTTTACATACTGTTATTTGAAAAGCATATGTATGGAAAATAGACATGCCAAAGCTACTGACTTATTGAAGTTCCTAAATGAGAACAGGAACTTAGCCACTGGCAGATATCTGTGTTGAAAATACCCAGCTTTGATTTTCTTGCCACTGCTCTCAGTTCAATGAACAGAAAGGTTCTGAGTCCTTTCATGTGTACATAAAGCATGTGTACTTTCATGTGTACTAAGCAAGATGGCAGATGGAAAAGGCCAATGGGTAGAAAACTGATGGCAGAATCGACAGTGGCTATCTCTCTAAGCTGTTCCCCCCCCATACCGCAACAAAAGGAGTAGCTGCTGCTTTCTAGCCCCCAGCACAGGAGGAAAAGCAGAGCAGCCTGAATTTCTGAAAATATGGGCTCATATTCAACTGCAAACCATGGTCATGCATCCCTTTCCCATAACCACCTGATGGTCATGCTATTTTTTTCCTTTTTATTTTTCCAGTTGGGATGTGTGTTCTATCTGGCTGTGCTCAAGGCTTTCTCTTGGCTCTCTTCTCAGGGATTACTCCGGTGGTGCTCAAGGGCCATCTGTGTGTGATACGAGGGATCACACTGGGGTTGGCAGCATGCACAGCAAGCACTTCATCTACTGAACTATCACTCTGGTCACCCTGCCATGACATTTTAAGGCCCCAACAGATGACTGGGACAAGGTAATGCCTTTTATCACCTTCTCATGTGTTCTGAATATGAATCAACATATAAGCTTTGATAACACAGATAATACAGCTGACCCTAGTTCAAATCCAGGCATCCTATAGGGTTGCCAAACTTGCCAGGAGTAATTCCTGGGCACACAGTCAATCAGAAAGCCCTGAGCATCAACAGGTATGCTACAAAACAACAACGACAACAACAAAAATGATAGATAAAAGCACAGTTTCCATTTCATAGAATGTAATAACTGCACAGGAAGAAAACTCTAATATTTAGCAAAGAGCAACACATGCTACCTTTTATTTAAAAAAAAAAGGCTTAAAAGACCATTGAGTGGACTGACCACTCCCCCTGCAGATGGTAAGACAGATGCTCTTGAGTCCATAGTAAATGCATTTCCTGTATTCCAGTCTAGAACAATGGATGATGAAAACAGAATTCAAACTAATGCAAAGAATGAGAACCCCTCCTCCACACCCCAACATCATCCTGACTTGCTGACCCACTACCTTATCTATTTCCACAATGTCCACAAAGTTGTCACTAGCAATTGTTAAAATCCAAATAACAACTAAAATAAAATTACTCCTTTCCTTGCTGCATAATAGAGAAGCATACTTTTTCTTTTTTTTCTTTCTTTCTTTTTTTTTTTTTTGTTTTTGTTTTTTGGGCCACACCTGGTGACGCTTAGGGGTTACTCCTGGCTATGCGCTCAGAAGTCGCTCCTAGCTTGGGGGACCATATGGGAAACTGGGGGATTGAACCACGGTCCATCCTAGGCTAGCACAGTCAAGGCAGGCACCTTACCTCCAGCGCCACAACCCAGCCCCAGAAGCATACTTTTTCTATCATGAAACTTAGCTCTAGTTTAATATCAACCATAATAAAAATGGCATTTATTCATGGGGTGATCAGAACAGCTTTCTTACAAATCAATCCTGAATGCATTTGTGTGGTGGCCATGATTATATTGCTTATTTTTAAAGGGTCTAAGCCAGTAAAGATTCACATGCTGAGAGTCCACAGTTTGGATTATGACTCAAAGATGGGGAAAGATGATCCTTTTTGTTTTAGTCAGGAACTCACAAAAGATGAAACCATAGACCTGAACTAAAAATAGGAATGAGCTCCTTCAACATGCTTTTAAACTCTTTACATTTAATCATTATTCAGAAATATCATCATTGTTAAGTTGGGCAGTATGTATATTTAGTGTTGTCTATTTTTTTTTTACTAAGGAATCATACCCTGCAGTGCTTAGGAGAGGGTTGCTAGGTAGTGCCAAGATCAACCCCATACTCTACCACTTGGACCATATCTCTGAACCCTGAATACTAAGTGTTATTGAAAAGTATCACTTTATACAGAACAGATTCAACTAGCTGTACCATGCTTTGTCATGTGATTTCTTAAGTATTCTAACCTTTCCATATATATATTGTGTCACTTTAGGCAAATGGCACGGAATGTGTTTCAAATGCTTGACTGATAACGATAGTGTCAGCCTCATAGCTTTGTCAGAAAAAATAAATGTGTTGATGTGTATGATGTGATGAGAGGAATGTCTGGCATGTGCTTAGTAACTAGTTTTTATTATTACTGTTGCTGCTAACACTAATACTATTATCATTGCAGATAATCCTTACTTAAGTCAAGGAAGGTTATTATTATTATTCCCATTTTATACATGAAAGCTCTGTGAAGATGATAAAATTGCTCACAAAAGTTCACAAAAGCTTATGCTGGTGCTGGCATCAGATTCTGAACTTTAGTCTAGTCTTTCCACCACCCACCATGCCTCTGCATGAGACTATCTGAATCAGCAAAGAGTTTTTCCTTTACATTTCTAACTTCAAAGTGGCATAGTAATTGTATGTAAAATCCTTTGATCAAAAAAATAGTACCCCCCAGAAAAGACTATTTAAAAAGTACATCATTGATTGTTCAGCAGTCAGTTGGAGATCCTACAAACTCCTTAAGTGGCCTTGCATCAAGAAGCCTAGGCAGCAAGGAAGAAACCTAGGAAGATGGAAAAGAGAAGGCACCATATCTGGTATCTGAAACTTGAGTCCTGACTCTTTGCTTGCTGATGTGAGACTTTACATGAGTCACCCAGAATCTACAATAAATCATGATTGCCCAGTTAAAATAAGATAATGCTTTGAGAAAAGAACAGGTTACTATATTTTTTATATTCCATGGCCAGCAAAACGTTTCTTCATAAACCCAAATGCAAAATTTTGCAAACTTTTTGGAAATGCCCCTTTAATAGGTAAATGAACTTGACTCAAATTCCTCAGCACTGAATCCCATTTCCAATTCTACAAACTATGATTTAAACAAAGTATGCAGACAGCAGAAAGAGATAAATGCTTGTTCATGAATGCCAATGCCTTGAACCCAGTGCTTTTTCCTTCCTTCCTCCTTGTCTTTTTCTTTTCTTTCTTTCTTTCTTTTCTTTCTTTCTTTCTTTTCTTTCTTTCTTCCTTCCTTTCTTTCTTTCTTTCTTTCTTTTCTTCCTCCTTTCCTTCCTTCCTTTCTTCCTTTCTTTCTTTCTATCTTTCTATCTTTCTGTCTTTCTTTCTCTTTCTTTCTATCTTTCTTTCTTTTTTATCTTTTTTTCACCACCTCATTAGCTTCATTATAAAACCAAATGAGAAATACATTTGTTCCCAGGGAGGAGGGGGATTTAAGTTATGGCTATGAATAAGGAGCTTGCTCCCCAGATATTATAGTAAGGGGGAATAGGGCTCATGAAAATTTAACCTTTCCCACCTAATACCCAAACATAAACTTCTCCATCCAGAAAAACTAAAGAAAAAGAGAGAATAATGAGGTAAATAATTGACATATCTGCACCTCTGGTCTGGATCTTGTCCTTGCAATGTTCGCACTCCCACATCACAGTCTCCTTAGCACCTTTCTGAACTCTGAGGCTAATTATTGCCTAATCTTTCACTACAATTTAGTATGAACTTCCAAATCTCATTGCCTAACTCATAATAAAGGAGTTAAGATAAAGAAGCTCTACTCTTAAAAGAACTAAATGCAGAATCTTTGCCTTTGCCTTTCTACTTTCAGAAAACCTGAACTCAGATTCTGTCCTCAGGCAAGAATTTAGAATGCTAAATGCCCATAAACAAAATACAGCTATCTCCATAAATATTAATTATCTTAGTGGCAATATTTTGAGTGATTCTCTTACTCCATACAGATACAAAACAAAATAAACAAACAATAACAACAATGAATCCTGGCTTTTAATTTGGTGACTATAGTGAAATCTACCACTGGAAAGGATATGCGTCTGCATACAGAAATTCAGGTTATCATAAAGTGACCTCTGAGTTTCAGACATAAGAACACACCCCAAATCAGCAAAAACAGATTGAAAGCGGGATGTAGCAGAGACAGAGACACTGCAGAAAAAAAATCATCTTTTATTTAAAAAATGAAGACTTTTGATTAGTCATGCAACAGCAGAATCATAAGATGCATCCATACAATAAGGAATAAGATTCAAAAAAAGGGTTTTAGATTTTAAAGAGAAGGTAGTATAAATCTTAAAGGCTTAGAAGGTAGTTAGGAAAATCATGCATTAAAGACCAACAACAACAAAAAAGAAATGACAAAAGATGAGAGAGGTGACTCCTTTGTCTGTGAATGCAGGCAGAAGAGGTGGGCCCTGCTGTGAGATTGGCAACTGGGAGAAACTGAAGGAACCTGTCAGCTTTACGCATTTCTCTTCTCTTCTCTCCTGAAGCTCTCTTCAGAGGGTCAGGAAGGGCCCCCAAAAACAGTCTCCTAGAGACCCCAGAAGAGCATGGCTGCTCGGTTTCATGGCTGCGCACACTCTTTCTAATTAATGAATCCCACCATAACATGCAGGAAAAAAAAATCACTGTACAAAAGTGACAATGGGGGAAACTTTGCAGGCAAACACCATACACAGAGAATGAAGAAGATAGTTCTGATGACCCAAAAAATACCAACCATCTGATTAATCTCTCAGGTAAGGAGTTTAGAATAGAAATATGGAGGATCCTCATGGAAATCAAAGAAAACATAGATCTAGCTGAACAGAACAAAAGATAGAAATGAGAAAACTCCAAACTGAAATAACAGATCTGAAAAACATTGTAGCTCAACTGTAAACCTCAATGGAAAGCCTCTCCAACAGGGTAATAGCAGCTGAGGACAGAATCAGTGAACTGGAAGATGAAATGCAGAACTTCATACAGCAGAAGAGAAAAGAACCTTAAGACAAACTATCAGACAATGGAAAAAGAAATGACAAAGATAAGAAATATGACTCCATTCAGAGGATGTAGTATCTAAATAACAAAAATTATAAATATAGACTACTGATAAGAAAATTAAGAATAAGACACTTTAAGATAACTAAAAGTTGTATGCAGGCGAAAGAGCTGGCAAAGTATACAGCACATGAAAAAAAGATCCACATTTGAGAATGTCATTGTAAAATGTCAAACTATATAGAAAACCCTGAAAATAGATCACGTATAAAGATCTTGAGACTAGACCAGACTTCTTTATACTAGAAGTGATGCAACACTAGGATGATGATTTTAGCTTAAATTAAATTTTATTCTACAAATCTATACATATCAAGATATTTTGTATATGCAATAAGGAAAATGACATTAAAACAAACAAACGGAGCTCCTAACATTGAATATCAGTGAACAGAACTCTAAAGATCATACTCTGTTCAGAGGATAAATTCTCCTTTTGTTTCATAGAGGTTCTGTGACAAAAAAAAATCTAGTGGGAGGTCATAATAATGTGCTTAAACATGCAGAAAACATATTTGATATGTTTGATAAAGGCACTGAGAGTTCAGAAATATACATGTATTTGATAAAATGAAATATAACGTAAGTTTCAACTCCAGGAAAAATCATTCCTCTGGGAAATATGAAGAGGAATAAGGTGAGGTTTTAGGAAATGGGTTCTAAGGTGAAGGGCCTGGTGTTGGAATATTGTATGCTGAATCCTTATCACTGATAATAGAAAATTATAAATCATGGTGGTTTAAATAAAATAACTAATAAACATTTTAAATTAAGATCTTTATTTAAGTACTTGGTAACAAGCATGCTTGTAGTTGGGTTTAGGCATAAAAAAGTACACCCCCCTTTACCAGTGCAACCTTCCCACCATCATAAAATAATAATTTTAAGGGAGTCAAGGTTGCATTTTAGTGTTTGGCTTAGCAGTGAAAAGTATCTATTTAAAATGCAATATAAATATTGACAACTGATTTAATAAAATACTTACACATAACTATTTGAGAGGTCAGAGGGAAATGAAATGTGTAATAAGAGAGTTATCATAAAAAAGAGAGCCATCATATTTTTCCTTAAGTCTATAAGGGAAAAATACATGTTTAAAGAAAATACCAAGTAATAAGAAAGCAATCAAAAATAGGATATCAAATAATATAAATAAAATATATGAATGTAAAATATCTTTTTAGGAAGAGTAACCAAGAGATAGGAATGTTTCTTTTTCTTTATAATCCTACTGGTTTCTTTGGTTCTTGAAACTATAAATTATATTAAGCTAATTAAAATATCATTTAATAAGGAAAATGAAAGTTTACATCTCTGTGACTATGAGATGTTATGAGATATAAACATAAAGGGAAAAAGAAAGTTGTACAGTCAAAACTCAAATAACCAACTGATCTCAAACAAATGATTATAAACTACCTAATCACTTCACCTTATAATCTCTAGGAAATAATGCTCTTTTTTTGTAATTGTGCTTCTTCCAAACTAAGAAGTGCTTTGATATTGCACAAACTGGCTGATAGGTATCTTGTAATTTCTCTTCATCTAGGAAGACATTAATGGGTTCTTTACTAATATTTTCATAACTGATCAAATTCTTAATTTTGTCTGCTCCTTCAATCACCAAAGCATACATTAAATGCTTTGATCTATTAACATGAAGAATCTTTTAGACTTACAGATATGGATAGGATAAAATTCAAAAAAGCATAAAATTTCTTCTGATAAAAGGTAATTCTTGGGGACCGGGTGGTGGCGCTGGAGATAAGGTGCCTGCGCTAACCTAGGACAGACCGCGGTTCGATCCCCCGGTTCCCCATATGGTCCCCCATGCCTGCCCAGGAGTCACTTCTGAGAGAATAGCCAGGAGTAACCCCTGAGCGTCACCGGGTGTGGCCCAAAAACCAAAAAAAAAAAAAAAAAGGTAATTCTTTTGAACAACAAAACTGGCTCAATGCTATTTTTTTTATTCTTTTTGTTTGTTTGTTTGTCATTGGGCCACATCCACCCGTGTTTAGGGTATATCCTGCTTTTCTACTCAGAGATCATTTCTGGATGGCTTGGGAAACCATATAGGGTATTGGGGATCAAAACCAAGCATGCAAGCCAAGTGCCCTACCCACTTCATTATCACTCTGGTCCCAGCTTGATGATCTTAATTAATTTTAATTAATTTCTAGTTTGGGGGTAATACCTAACTGTACCCAGAACTTACTATGGTCTCTCTGATGAGGAAACACTCCTAGAGGTGCTTAGGGGAACATAGATGGTACAAAGAACTGAATTCCCTGTACAATCTCTTAAAACTTTTTTAAACAACTTAAAACTTTTTAAAAATAAATATAGAGAAAAAATGTATTCTCCAGTTATGAACCTCAGCTTTTTAAAACTTTTTAAAAACATAGAGGAAAAAATGTATTCTCCAGTTATGAACCTCAGCCTTCCACTAAAACAATACCAAATGCTTTCCCAATTACCTTTGAAACTGGTTTTATATAAAAAACAAGCAAAAACCCCATTTTTATTAGTTTTGAGACTTGCTAAATGTTAGACATGTTTAAGCATATGAATAAGGTTATTAGTACTATTCGAACATTTTTATTACACTATAACATTTTTATGTAGTACAGATAAAATTTTTTGCTTCAAAATCATTCTCATAAAAACCAATTTAAACATGGCATTTAGAAAAAAGAATTTGTTTACCTCTGTTGGTTTGTAGCAGTCTACAAGCGCTTCCTAGAATAAAATACATAGAAGGTGAGTTTTATTATTTTTAAAAGTTAAGTGTTAAATCATTTCATCTTTATCAAGTATTTTTCAACACGTGACAAATCAATATTTCATACTGAGGACCAAAATTGCACTTTATTTTGGCATCTGATGGTCATATGGAAATATGAAAAGCAGTGCCCTCTTCTTTCTGAGAGTGAAAGACATTATTCACACTCTTAGGACTCACACAAACTCATACACCTTCCTGATGGACAACCTGGTTAAGAATAAACGTGAATAGTCCTGAGTGAAAAGATGGTGAGAGGTACACAGTGTGTTTTTCTACACACACTGTGGGAAGTCAGGAATAAGTGATCCAATAGCAGCAATAAGCCTCTTTCAAGTTCTCAATTTTTTTTTTTTTTTGGTTTTTGGGCCACACCCGGTGACGCTCAGGAGTTACGCCTGGCTATTCGCTCAGAAGTCGCTCCTGGCAGGCACGGGGGACCATATGGGGAACCGGGGGATCGAACCGTGGTCCGTCCTAGGTTAGCGCAGGCACTTTACCTCCAGCGCCACCACCCGGCCCCTCAAGTTCTCAATTTTAAGAAACCTTTTAGCATTACATTTGCCACCATACCAGCACTGACTTTAGGATTACTTTTTTTTTTTAATTTCCTCTGAAACTTTATTTTACAGACGAATATTTTGTAGCTTTTGTAAACTGTTGCTTTTTTTTTTTTTTTTTTTTTTTTTTTTTTTTTTTTTTTTTTTTTTTTTTTTTTTTTTTTTTTTTTTTTTGGTTTTTGGGTCACACCCGGCAATGCTTAGGGGTTACTCCTGGCTCCATGCTCAGAAATTGCTCCTGGCAGGCACGGGGAACCATATGGGGCACCGGGATTTGAACCGATGACCTTTTGCATGAAAGGCAAACGCCTTACCTCCATGCTATCTCCCGGGCCCAGGATTACTTTTAATTTTCATAATTAGGGTGCTAGTCTCTCACACTGACTTTACCAACAAGAAATAATCACTAACTTGAAACTGTAACCCCTGAGCACTGCTGGGTGTGACCCAAAAACCAAAAGAAAAAAAAAAACTGTTCACCACTCAAAAGACTCTAGTAATTATTAACACATTAAGTATATTAACACATGAAAATCTGCCCTTTAATGCATTGCCTTTTGTAATCATTTATCTTTGGCGATAACCAATAGCCATTAGCAGTAATTATCAGAGAACAACGACAGGTCAGAGGTTAATTGGTTTTAGAAACAGTCACAAACAGATTTTTAAATGATAGATATGACCTCCCGTGGGAAGGGAAATAAATATTGTATAAGTCTGGGCAAAGAAAACAAGTGATATCTCATCTTTACCGTTCTACTGGAAAGCTACCTGGTGTGTGAAATTTACTAAAATATTTTATCCAAAAATTTAGGTTATAAGCAATTTCCTTGAATATTAAATTTATAACTTATTGAATCAGCATCTTTGAGATCATAGTAGTCTTGGGTTTGGCATCTTCTCACTTGAGCCTATGCTTAGGTACACTGGTAGGTTTTGACTTGTGACAGAGGTATCTATCAGGATATTTGGAAGCAGAACTGACACTGTCTCCTGAGATGAGTCTGGAGAAACTCTTATCTATAATATGCACCCAGAACTCCTTTATCCTCACACATGTGGTTTCCGAAAATGACTACTAACTAGGCTGCCATTTGCTCTTCTTTCAGCAAATGACTATTTCCCATGCCACTATTGCTCATGTAGGGGGCAGGTTTGGTGCCTCTCAAACTCTGTAGACCCAAGTGACTTCAAATACCTGTGACTGGAAGGTTCTAGGCTTGGAAAGTTGCTTACCCGTAATTTTAAAGCTCTTTCTTCTTCACTGTCAGTGTCAAGAAGATCATCGATGTCAATCTCTACATCCGGCATTTCTTCTTCCTTGGGCGTTGGGGAGGGAGCAAAGGAAAAGGCATTCTGTTTAGAGACAGAGTGCAAGCACGGAACCAAAGTGACTGAGTTAAATCAGTGAGTCAAGACAGGAGGAGTGAGTGGAGGAAAATCAAATAACCTACTGATAAAAGAAAGAAAAGGCTAAGAAGAAGGGGAGGGAAAGGGAAAGGAAGGGGAAAAGAAAGAGGAGAGGAAGGGGAAGGAGAGAGAAGGAAAAGGAACAAGAAAAAGGAGAAAGGGAGTTAGGGGATATGAGTCAAAAGGCAATTTAAGCCACAATGCAGTAGAACACAACATGATCTCCTAAAGACAATTTTTTATCTTCTGGTAGAAAACTATATACTTGGCACATATAGAAGAGAAGATTATTTGATAGATCACAGAAAGGTAGAGATTGTTATAGTTTTCTGTCAACATCTAGACTTCTTTGGGTGATTAACTGTTCTTTTTTTAGGGATCTACACCTGCCCTTTCAGACCCTTTGGGGAGCAGTGTTATTTCCTCCAGGAGATTTCTGGGTGTAGGAGTCAGTCTGGCTCCAGTCTCAACTCTAGTTTCTGACTCAAGAAAGGGCATGTCATCCACTTTTGAAATAAGCTTCTGGAAGGTGCTCCTTTGACTAGGGAGACAGCTGAAGAAGCTGGGATCTTGGAAAGTGATGGAAGACATTAGGCAACCAGAGGAGCAAGTCTGGGCAGGAGAGAGAGAAACAAGAAGAGAAGGTGCTGGATAATTAATGCTAGCAAGTCATTTTCCCTTCAGTAATTCCTAGTTTGATTCCAATGTTCTGTGTGGAGATGATAACAAGTCACAGGAAGGTGACAAAGGACCTTGCTCATCTGGATCCTGAAACTGTTCAAATCCAAACCTCTTGCTCCCTCTTCTTTTCTTTGTTCTCGAGTGCCTCTCAGAAGTGTGAATTACAACTGCATTTAAAGCGGGCTGTAGTTTGATTTTCCTTTTTCTTAAATCTCCTTAGATCACCTGTTCTCCAACTCTTTCCAGTATCAGCAGGTAGCCAGGGAAGAAACTTCAGAATCTAGAGTGGATCCTAGTTTGGGAACCCTTGTGACTTCACCAAGCTAAGGTCTTCCTGGTTGCGGTGTCATCTGGTCTTAGCAGAAATCCTCTTACCAGAAATGTGCTTGCTCAGTCCCAAAAGTTAGAACCCATTTGTTTTCAGGGCTCAGGTAAAATGCTATGGTAAATATGTATATTTTTATGTATATGTGCATACAGACAAATAAACATATGTATATATATGTTTATTTGTCTGTATGTGTATTTGGGGTGTTGTATATGAATTGATCTCTGTTTCTGATACCTTACACTAAACTCTAAATATCCTAGAATTTCCTGGGTCAAGGAGGTACAAGTATAAAGGCACCATCACCAGAAAGAACAGGCTAAGAACACGCCTGAAACTTTCCACCCAGTTTCCATTCTCCTTAAAGGAGGGGGACTGGAAACCACCGTAATAAGGAATCAAACTAATATGCTGAATCCTCGATAAAAATCCCAATTGTTGGAATATTTGGAGTCTCCATGTTAGTGAGCACATAGACACACAGGAGAACAAGAACCCCAAATCCAGAGGAGCAGTCAATATATCTCCATTGGGCTATTCACCTGTCTTCTTTATTTCTTCATAATAAACAATTCAAGTTCTATGAGGCATTCTAGCAAATTATCAAATTTCTGAAGGAGTCCTAGGAACTCTGATTTATAGCTAGTTTTTCAGAAGTACAGGTAATAGACTGAATTTGGCAATTAATAACTGCAGCATATTGTGGGACCAAGCCACCAACTTTGGTATCCAATGTAAATTCCAGGTAGAAATGAATTAAAGGATGCCAATCTAGGAAGAGAGTTGCTTAGAGTATAGGAAACACCACATATCTGGTGTCAGAAGTTCTGTGAGTATGTAGTCCTGTGAGAATTAAGTGGAAATACAGGGGAAAGGAGACTTTTATGAAGCTGGGCTCCCCGCAGTAACTACCAGTTCCTACAAGTTTTCTACCTAGGATAGAGCTCCAGAAACAGCCACTTGAACCTGGAGTAATTCATTCTTGTTCCTGTGAACAATTCCCGTTTAGCTATTTCACTTGGGTTTTAAATTGAAATAATCCACTTCCAAACAAGTATTTAATTAAGGTGGTGTTTCTTGTCTCATCAATAAGGCTCTGCCTGATGGGAGAAAAGTTCTGTATTCAATCTTTATATTTGTTTCAAATTATCATTCACCTATCAATACAGCTGATGATATAAAAATAGATTTGACAAAGGGCAAACCAGTTTGGAAGAAGATCATGATATAAAAAATATTGAAAAACACTGTTCTAGTTCTGATTCTATTTTCTGTTTGGTATAATCCAGTCTTTCTCTACTGGGGGCCATTAGGTACCAAAGATATTCCAAATGTTCCACAGATGAAACTATGTCAGTGGAAAACACAGCACAAAACTAAGGAAACAACTGATTGGATGGGGTTGGGGACAGGATGCAGAGAGAAAACTAGGTCAATGAAAGACTGAGAAATTCGGATAAAATCTATTATATTTTGTTGCTTTTTTCTTTTGATTGACCAATAATAAGAGGTCCAAGATTTGTATAAGATTATATTAACATTTTCTTATATCTCTAGTAAAAAATTAATCTTGGTCATACATTGTTTTCTTATTTTGTTAAATTGTGTTTTCTTACATTTCAGGTTTTTTTCCTTTAAGACAACTATTTACAGTTCTTAGTTAACTGGAATAAAATTCTATGTTTATTTAAAAAATAGACAATAAATGTTAGATGAGAATAAAGGTTTAATGTGATGAATACTGCTACTGCACAGAATCTGGAGCAGCCTTCCTAAAAGGCTAGCTCTGCCAAAAACCAACTGTGACTCTGGGTGAGTTTCTTAACTTCCCTGGCTTCAGGTGCTTTGTATGTAAAATGGGAGAATATACAACAACTGCCTCATAAGGCTGATGGTGTGGATTCAACAAAATCATTGCTACAAAGTTCAAATTAGGCTAGCATCTGACATACAACTATGCCTTTACTTTCCATTACATTTGTATGCCACTGTAAAAGCCCTGAGAAAGCAGAAAGAAAATCAAGCAAATATAGGAGTAATTCTCATAGCCTTAGTCTACTCACATTAAAATATCTTTCAAAATATTTCATAAAAGTCCTACTAATAAATGGGAAGTAGTATATATTTTCAGAAAATTTGAATAGCTACAGATCTGGGAATGAAGACTTACAACTGGAAAAGAGTGAAAGGGAATAATTTTAAGGTAGTTGCTTGGCTCCCAGGTTGGGGGGATGGCAATGCAAGCTAGATTTTGAAGAGCACCAACTATGAAAATATTGATACTACCTGCCAGACCCCAGAGACTGTACCTACAAAAGCTAATAAACAATCTGACTGTCCTCTGCTTACAGGTGGCCAGGTCACTGTGACTTCCCCTTTCCCTAGAATCCATATGTCCTCTCTGTCATAAAGCAGTCTGCCCCACATATCCATTACAGTACGGAGCTCTCTGACAAGAAGCCTTTTTCAGGTCCCCTGGGGACACAGCAGGGACATGCAGACAGATGTGGCCTTTATCCGATAGGAGATCTCTGGCACCCATGGTCAACACAGGAAAAGACCATTCCTACTCTCCTCAATGGTGTCAGCCTCCATGACCTGCATCATGCTGCCTGAGCTCAGGTCCTCTTTGTGTTCCTTAGAAATCCTGGCTGCAAAGAAAGTGCAGGAGGAGCAGAGTCACAGAGAATAGTTCATACTCATCTTTCCATGTCTGCCCATCTCTCCACGGTGAATGGAGCCCAGCAGATTGAAACTCAGAAAAAAAAAAAGTCACTGGACTTCATGAAGAAAAACTGGGAGCCAGAAGGCAGACTGCACCAGGGGAAATCCTGCTGGGATGACAGCACTCAGAGATCCTCCCCTCAAATCAATGCTACTGCAGTGAGGCAAGCCAGAGCAGAGGCAGTGTGCACTGTACATCTCTAATGTATGCTGTGGCTTTAACTACCACCAGATCAGGTCAATATATCCAAAGCCCATGGCAGCTGACCCCACTCCAGAAATGCCAAGTGAAAGAAATAATGCACACATGTCAATCAGTGGTCTACACAACCTTCCACTAAATTTCCTCACCTCTCCACCTCAGTCATTTAGATTTAGTATTTGTTTGTTCTTGCTAAGGACACAAAAATCTCTATTTTTGTCCTGTTTTAATAAAATCAAGGCTGATGAGCCTGTTCAATGAGCCCCAGGAGTCTGTTCTAATTTAAGGAAATAAAGAGTAACATCTAAGCGAACATAATAACACATCAAAAGGATTCAAGCATGCATTCAGCTCTGTGCCCTGCTGAGTTTCATGTGGGCTTTTTATTGGAGTGACAAAGTCCCACATGAGAGGATCCTCAACAAGACTGCACACAGTTCCTAATCAGACACTGTATTTGACTTATGTGCCCCGCCCCACCAAATAAAACTGTCCAGTAAGGGAACCACAGGAAATATAATAATTGAGCATTCAATTTCTCAATTAGACTGAAAAGATGTGAACATAGGTACAGAACTTTTAATATTTAAAGAAAGGTCCACTAGCCAACACTGTTCCCAGGTCAACAAATCTTGCAGCATAGTTTTGGGGAGCAGAGCTCCTTGTTTAACAAAGTTGATTGATAGGAGTAAAGAAAAAAGTAGCAGATTGAGATTGTATCAGCACCTAGCTGGGAGACTCCAGGCTTGGTGCTCTGAGTCAATGCAAACTAAATTAATCATTGAGGGATGATAACCATCACTAGGCTTGAGCTCCATTTTCTTATGATGACGCTTCTCATTACATACCCACGCCTGGTATAGGTGAGGAGATCGAGGTCAGCATGTTCCCATGGAGGAAGATCAGGGGACTCAATCACATGGATTCAAACATGGGGGTGAATGAAATCTAGCCAGTTGGACCATGGGGAAGTCCTGTGAAGCAAAATCAATCTAATCCTGTGTACATATGAAATTTCCTATGTTTATAAGATAGAGTCACCATGAAGTGCTCAAGGAGCAAGAGAGACCCTTCATGGCCAACTGGGTTGGCATTTCAATTGAGGGTCTGTGGATAGAGTGCTTCCCCAAGATGCTGGGCTTACCCAGGCTACCCTGGAAGTGCTTTGGAGGCTCCAGGACTTCATCAGAGATGTTTGGGAAACTATGCAGAACTAGAATAGAACTAGAGTTAGCTCATGCAAGATAAGTGCTTTAACCCCTGAACAAATTCCTGTATTTCTATTTTTAATGGGGTGTATGGAAATATCAAAATTTCACTGAAGGACCAACATGCAGAAGGACGGTGGTTCGAATTCTGGCATCCCACATGGTCCCCCGAGCCTGCCAGGAGTGATTTCTAAGTATAGAGCAAGGAATAACCCCTGAGAGCTGCCGGGTGTGACTTCCCCCCAAATATTCCACTGAAGGGACACTGGTGAAGAGACTGGTGCTGCATGCCTAAAACTCAATCATAAATACCTTTTTTAACCTCCGTGTTTTAATTAAAATATAAAGAAATTTACTAAGATTCTCATTAGTTTTGTTGTTGCACTCTCTCAGGAAAGTACCACTGAGTAACTTCAGTGATAAATACAATAATTGCCAAAAGAGTGACTCATAACCCACGGAGTGTGGGGACTTCCTCTCAGGAAATGAATTCCCCATATAGTGGCTTTAGTGACAAAGAGTAAAGTAATCACTTGGAAGTTGCTGGGGGTTGGTCACGAGCTCTCATCACTACCACCCTGTTGTCAGAAAGGCCTTATGTAGGAATCCTCAAAAAGAGGCCCAAGTCAGTGCCCACCACCTTGCTGTAGATCTATCAAGTAGCCCCAATGTACAGCAAGTGGTGGGTCAACACTGGCAAGCTCTGCCTTGCAGAGTCTGTGAGTCTAGGCTGGAAGCAAAAGAATATTCAGTGGTGGGGCCAGAGTGGTGGCACAAGAGGTAAAGCATCTGCCTTGCCTGCGCTAGCCTAGGACTGACCGCAGTTCAATCCCTCTGGTGTCCCACATAGTCCCCCAAGCCAGAAGCGAGTGCATAGCCAGGAGTAACCCCTGATTGTCATTGAGTGTGGTCCAAAATCCCCCCCTTCCAAAAAAAAAAAAAAAGAGCATTCATTGATATTAGAAGGAAAATACCAGGGACTTTAGTGAGAAAGAGAAAAAACTCATACCTGTATGGTCAGAATAGGACTCAGGGAAGATGGAAAATGCTTAACAGTTGACCTTATGGAGTGTAAAGACCTTGGATACCTCTAAGAATATGGAGGTAGAAAGTCCTGATAACTAGGTGGTGTCAGGCATCTCTAGGCTGCAAATTTGAATGTCTGCTGGAGATCAAATGAGCAGAAATGAGAGCACAGGTAGGTTGGGAAGCTATTATGATGAGTAGTGGGGACAGTGAGTGGGAAGCTGGAAAAGATAAGTGCAAAATCACTCTTATCTAATGCAATTTTTTAATTTGGAGGTGAGGGGCACTCAAATGTGGCATCTGGTGATTCTTGAGGGACATATGGTGGTTAGGATTGAACCCATGCCAGAGGCATGCTATGCCTGCTAGCTCCTGATCCTTTGGGGTCATCTATTTATTAAAATCTTCTTTTCCTATCAGAATGTCTGCATTTTCAAAAAAAGCTGAAAACAACAGAGTTGTAGGGTAAAAATATACCAAAGTTGGCCAACACAGCCTTACACTAGTGTGAAAGGTAAAAAATAATCCATCAGTTTACACCCTGTCTAAGTTTTCTCACCCTGCTCCATGAAGTTTCCTAGGGCTTCAGAGTCAAGGAGTAAAAAGAGACTTTGGAAGGCATCTCCTCCTCCATCATGATGAGAGCCTAAGGGTGTGAATACAGGTTAGACATGGGGTACAAAGAGAGTGATGGGAGACACTGAACCATAGGGAGGAGCACACACACACACGCACACGCACATGCACACACACACACACAGCACACCACACATTCAGAGTCTGTGGGAGATCATCTCCCTAAAAATAACACAACCAAGGTTGGGATAGTCCCCAGACTAGATAGAATGTAAACAGGAAGCAAAAATGCACTCAGAAAAGAATAGATGAGGAATATTATGCAGAGTAAAATGAGTCCGAGAGAGAGGGATAGACATAGATATGAGCAAATAAAATATAGTATGGTAATAATATACAGAATACAGATGAGGGCCAGGAGGACCAGTCAATGTAGGAAGCTTCCCACAAATAGCGGAAGAGTGCATTTAGGGCAGAGTGCATTTGTGACAATGATAGTTGGAAATGATCACTCTGGATAAGAAATGGGTGCTGAAAGGAGATAAAGTGACATACACGATATCCCTTCAGTAAAAATAATGCAAACCACAGTGACAAGGAAAAAAGAAGAGGAAACAGACAGACAGACACAGAGAGAGGGGGAGAGAGAGTACGGGAGAGAGACAGAGACAGAGAGAGAGGAGAGAGAGTTTGTCATAGAAGCAGGCAAGGAGGGAAACTGGGTAGTGGGAAATATAATGAAGAGTGGTATACATGATATGACTGAAACTTAATCATGAAAAATTTTATAACCACAGTGCTTAAATAAGATTAAAAAACAGTTTAGGGTCTTCTAGATGTACATGGCCACATAAGCAAAAACATGTTAGGAAATTATCATGACTTTGCTATTTTAAGGATGCCTATTAATTGGCTATGGGAAATATCCCAGCCTTTATTTTTAATATATGCACTGAATGGTGATGTGACCACATAAGCAAAAACATGTTAGGAAATTATCATGACTTTGCTATTTTAAGGATGCCTATTAATTGGCTATGGGAAATATCCCAGCCTTTATTTTTAATATATGCACTGAATGGTGATGTGATCACTTAAATGTCCTTAAAAATCTCTGTTAATTTAAACAGTGACTTATGTGTTAAAAGTCAGAGAGGACGAAGAAATATTATGTTAAATAACTAGCCAGTCTGTTCACTAGTGGCTGCCCAGGTGACACTAAAGCCTGAACAGTCCTTGAGTATTTCTTTGTCTCCTTAATGTGTTTGTCTCAGTCCCTGTGACAGATTCCAGCTGAATGAAGCTTGAAAGTACCAATTTGATAATGGTAAAGTGTTTATAACAGTCAGTATACATGTACATACATTTACTAAACATATCACACTCCTCGTGTACACACACACTACAAATAACATACAACATGTACACAATTATGAACACTCACCATATCATATTCCACATGTGCACACACCCACCTGTCATGTATTCAATATTCAACATATGTACACAAAAACATGAGGCAGACACCATAACCAATGCATGCACACTCGCATATGCACATACTTATATATTCAGCACTAACATTCACACACATCTTTGTAGCCAGAACATACAGACCATGAACTTGACCAAGTGGGTGCTGACTTTAAAAATACCACCTTCGGGGCCCAGGAGATAGCATGGAGGTAAGGCGTTTGCCTTTCATGCAAAAGGTCATCGGTTCGAATCCCGGTGCCCCATATGGTCCCCTGTGCCTGCCAGGAGCAATTTCTGAGCATGGAGCCAGGAGTAACCCCTGAGCACTGCCAGGTGTGACCCCCCCAAAAAAAATACCACCTTCACCTTTGACCCATTTGAAGGAGGCAGCAGAAATGTGCAAACTGAGACAGCCTGAAAAAGGAACACAGTGTCTGAGCTCAGCTTAATATTCAAGCTAACAGCTCCCCAGAGTGACCCAACCCTCAGTTCTTGGCATTCTCCCTCTCAAAGTCATGAAATAAAGGTTCACAGGATTAGAGTCTGGGCAACTAAGGAAGAATCAGGGGCCAATTGGAGAGTTGAAAGCACAAAATGTCAAACACCAGTCAATAAGATATCTTTCTAGAAGCCTGCAGGGGAAGCTGGCATAGGAAGCACATCAAATAAAAATAAAGAGATCTAGGGAGTTGACTTAAAGTTCTAGAGTACATGTTCTGTATAAGGAAGCCTTGGATTCTTCAACTCCCAGCCTCATGAAGTATCCCAAAACATAAGTGGCCCAAAAACAGAGGTGTCCTGAATCCTAGAATGATGTCAGCCCTCCCTCTATAAAAATACTTACATTTTTAGGATTTCAGTCTAGTGACAACCCAAAATAATGTCAGTAAGGAAGTGTGTCCAAGAATCCACTCATTCTCTTGGTAACTGTGGTCTGTCAGGAAGCTCTGTGCTTACACATTGGTCTTGGCAAAATGACAGGAAGACATGGATGGATTTACTATGTATCTGACTTATTCACAACCAGAAAAGCCAGGATACATCACTTGGGGGCATTGAGAAGGGACAATGTGGACCCAGCTCCTCTCTCATAAAAAACAGTGTCATTTTCCATAGCACTGAATTCATGTTGTTGGTCATTTTCAACTGGGTAGTTGGTATTTAATTTGAAATTGTGCATTTATATTATAAATGGAAGAACCTGATCCCCAAGAGGTTCAGGTGGGCTTGAGTGGCACATATTTTAGTACAATATTGAGTGTTGATATAAGCTATGAAAATCAGAAATCAATCACCTCTTAGGAAGGAAGTCAGGCCCATGCTAGAGCAAAACCTGCAGGGTATCAAAACCTCAGGGAATAGGAAAATTCTGGAATCTTTCCAAAGAAAGCAGATCACACAATGAGCAGGAGAATCAGTGTCCTCAGGCATTCTAAAAGCATTACCAAGAGCTGAACTACCAAGGAGGTCATGATTCCCAAATCTGAAGGGACCTGATTTCCAGCCTGAACATTTAATTCTCAAAACCATAACCTAATCACTAGAGAAACCCCATAAACATTCAAACCAATCAGATTTTACCTCTTATGCTCCTTATCTCCCATTTCAGAAAGCAGTATTCCAGCAAAGCAAAGAAATAAAGAAATTTCCTGGGAATACTGGCAGCCAAGAGCGTACTGTGACTTCAAGTTCAAAGAGAGTCCTGGGGAGGGCAAAGACTGTGGCTGAGTCTAGACATTTGGGCTGGAACTTACAGAGGTTACGGTAGAATAGTCTCAAATTAGATTTAGAAAAACATATAACGAGGTGGTCACGTGTACATCACTCCATTGTCTAAAACCAATTGGATTGACACTCACCTCCATCCAGCAGGGGTCAGTAGCAGAGAGAAAAATGGACACAAACATACAATGACTAGTCAAGCTTTAGGGTCATCTTGGCACTTATTCATAGGCCACCTATTCCCTACAATATTGCTCTCCTACCCTGATTACTAACAAGTGAGCCCATCATTTAAGTTGACAGAGACATTAAGGACAATTAGTGCCACATATACATGCAATAGACAAGCAAAGAGTGGACTATTTCACTATTTCACTTTTCCTTTAATGTTTCCCATTCTATTTTTGTCAAGGATGCCCTCTACCTCTAAAAGACAAAGAACTGTTTTCTTTCCTCTCCTGGACGCACTTGTGCTGCGTGTGGGTACATTTTTGCCTATATCGACTATATATTTTAAAACTTAAACCGTTTTTCCCAGGGGACTATTTCTTCTACAGTACCCAAACTGCATTTTTCCACTCTGACCCAGGCTGCCCTATTTCTCGTAATGAATGAGTTAGATACTTGAGCTTAATGCCATCTCTGTCACTTACAATCTATGCAAGCTGAGCTCTTTGACCTTCTCCAAACCCTAGTTTCCCACACCTGTACTATGGGTCAAATATGTCATTCTCAGGGCCAGGTAAAATGCCACAGGAAGGCACCTGGCATGTAGTACGGACTCACATAGCTTCAAGGAGTTAAGTTGACTGGAAACATAGGTTGGAATTCCTCTTTAAAAAGAAAATCAGCATAAAAGCCTCATCCAGGAAACCTTCCTTTAATTCCTGATGCCTAAAAAATTGCAAGACTAAACCCATTACCAACTTTCTTAGAAGCACTGAAAGGAAGAAAAGAAAATATAAGCAAAAATCCCCAGATGCAGAATTTCTGGAAACAATAACACTGCATTTTTACAGGGAACCAGTCAACACACACAGCTGTCTGTCATTCACAACGACCTGCCAGTGACAAGAGCATCAGCCAGCAGGTTGCTCTAATATGGTATCTGGAAAGAAATGACCATGAAAACAGTGCAGCAAGATCACCAGAACTTCCCTGAAAACAGGAGAGATAGCAAAAGATTCTTTGGCCAGATCTGTCTAGTGGAGGAACAGTCAGTCACCACCCTCAAGAGCTTTAGGCTGGCTTAGACCAGTGCTTCTCCAGTGCATCTTCATTGTGATGATCATGAGCGAGCTTCCAGAATGAAACTGAGAGAGCTTGTGGTCAGAGTCAGTAAGTTAATACCTAGCTAAAACCGTAAACAAAGGTGTTCAGGTGTTCTCCCAACTTTCTCTTCCCAGTAACCTCTTCCTTTGATATGTAAAAGCCCACTGTATAGCTACTTTTGTATCTGACTGGACTTTACCTCTCTTGGTGTTGGAAGTTGGTTTGAACAAAGAAAGTAGTTTGGGCTTTTGGCTCAGGCAAAGGCTAAGAAGTGAAAAGCAGACTGACTTTGATGAATTCTTTCCTCACTGGCTCGGTATTACTGCTGCTACCCTGCTTCATTAGACCGCCTAAGGGGTTAGAAACAAGGCATGTGGGGCAGTCTCACCACTCATGGGTTTTTATTTTACAAGAGTCTTCAGAATGTTCGCCATTAAAGAAAGCAAGGATGGGGCAGTTCAAAGCCTGTGGATGGTCTGCTGTTCTGTAGCCGGGGATTTAGACCTTCTCTGCCACAAGTTCCCTGAGGGCTTGTCTTCTTTAGAGCTCATGTCACATCTACAAACAATGAGGCTGCTTTCTGCTGTGTTGTCTAAACATGGCAGACATCTCAGGTCTCTTCTCTGTTGTTCTGCAGCCTGGGAATTAGTTCCTCTCCACCATTGTTCACTGAGGGCTCGTCTTCTTCAGAGGTGGGTGTCCCGCTCATCCCACCCAGAGGGTGGACCACTTTATGGTCATGCACATCTTTTAACCAATGAACACCATCACAACACATAGAAAAATCCACAATACAAGCATGACAATGGCATGACAAAGCATGACAATACAAGCATGACGGGCCAACACCAGACATTGAAGATGACAACTCTCATGACCTGAAAAATGCCAACCATCTAGTTAGTCTCTCAGATATGGAGTTTAGAGAAGAAATATGGAGGATGTTCATAGAACTCAATGCATAGATCAAATTGAACAGAACACAAATAAGAATCAAGAGGCTGACTCTGTACTCAGAAATAACTCCTGGCAATGCTCGGGGGACTACATGAGATGTCAGGGGTTGAACCCAGGTTGGCTGAATGCACGACAAGTGCCTTACCCACTGTGCTATCTTTCTGACCCAATAAGTAAATTTTTAATTGAATCACCATGAGATATACAATTACAAAGCTGTTCATGGTTGAGTTTCAGTCAGACAATGTCCAACACCCATCTTGTTAACAGTGCACATTTTCTACTACCAATGTCCCAGTTTCCCTCTCACCCTTCCACCACCCTCCTACCCTACCTGCTTCTATGGCAAACTCCCCCACCCCCTCTCTCTCTGTCCTTTTTTAGGCACTGTGGCTTGCAATATTGTTACTGGTACTCTAGCATCTGACCTGTCTTCTTATATAAGATGCTCCGTGCCAACCTTGTTAATAAAACTCTTAGGGACCAGAGGATTCCATAGGCTGGAGACGACACTCTACTTTTCCAGAGTGTCAGAAAGGCAATATAGCCTCCAATGCATTTACAGCCCATTTTTGTTTTGTTTTGTTTTTGGGCCATACCCGGTGATGCTCAGGGGTTACTCCTGGCTATGTGCTCAGAAGTCGCCCCTGGCTTGGGGGACCATATGGGACACCGGGGGATTCAACCGCGGTCCGTCCTAGGCTAGCGCTGGCAAGGCAGACACCTTATCTCTAGTGCCACCATGCCGGCCTGCATTTAGAGCCATTTTTAAAGAGAAGTCATTTACACATCCTACCAAAATGTTTACCACATTGTGCATAACCTCATCATTCTGGTGGGAATCTGGGGTTACCAAATTAGATATTAAATATTCAGAGCACAGAACCTAAATCCAAATTTTCTGTCTCCTATCTTGGATTTCCATCTCCTGTCCAAATACGCTTTGGCAAAATGTGTTCAAAAGTGAAAGGTACACAAAAGGGTAAGACTGAGAAGATGATCTGGAAAAACAACTTAGAGCACTTTCCTCTTATTCTCAGCTGCAAGAGACATCCAGGACATCCAGGTGCCAGGTGCAGAGCAGCTGGCTCCTTGCTAGTTTGCAGTTTAAGCAACTATTGTTAAAATGAGGTTTCTAGCCACACACACAAAAAAGACCTCAAGGGCAAGAAAGGAAATCTGAAAAGGTAGCTCCTGTAGAATTTCAGCTCTCTGGTATTCCAGGGAAAAGGGAAAATGACAGGCCAATAAAAAAAGGTAGCAGGAGCCATGAAAAGAAATGAACAGGCAGCACACAGGGAATTGAAGGGCAGTGAAATCATTGGTATGATGTTGCAATGGTGGCTGCATGTCATTTTTGTCAAATCCCACAGTGTGCACAACACAGACTGAAACCATGTAAAATGTAGTTTACCTCCTGTAAACTGAAGTTTACCATGCAAACTGTAATTTAGAGTTCAGTTACTAATATTGGTTCAAATCAGCTCAATTAATATCAATTTCAATAGTCTGTAATACACAGACTAGGTGTCAATCATGAGGGGTGCGGGGTGGTGATAGAGGGAACATATAGGAGCTCTACAACTATCTGCCCAATTTCTCTATAAACACAAATCTGTCCTTACAAAATAAAACCTATCCAGACCTATGAAAGGAGATGATCGTGTCAAGAACACATAACAATATGACAGGTCAACTATTCCATCCGTGAAGGTAAAATCTCCTAGGAATTGAATTGGCTCCACCTGAGAAAGGAGGGTAAGGAGGTGGACACCCTAGAGAGGAGGACCCTAGATGGTTGCTTCAGAGGCAAGATGCTGCTAGTCAGGAGATCGTGCGGGAGGTACCAACTCTGAGTGGAAAGACTAAGGTCACTGGTAAAATAAGAACATGCTTCAACCAGAGATGAGAGTGCAAGCGCACATCTCTCTCTGTGAATGAGAACGTGAGTCCTCACTCCATCCTTTGAGTGAGGATGCCAGCACCCATCTCCTCCTGTACACTGTGCCTAAGGGACCCTTGAGGTTTGCAGTCACCTGCAGAGGGTTCTACTTCAAGAGGAGAACCCAAAGGAGATTTCTTTCTTTATTTCCTTCATATCTTCCTGGTGAAGGGAGAGAGGAGGTCCCAGAGTCACACTGTCAGAGACCAAGTCCTTGGACATAGGGACCCACTGGCTTGGGTTGACCCAGCCTAAAAAAGTCCCAGGAATAACAAGTTATTTACTTAGAACTCCCATTATAAATGACCAGACAAAGGAGAGTGCAACTTTGCAATAATTCTGTTTTAATTTTACATCTAATGGGATCCAATCTGTGCAGACAAGGGCAATGCTCCTGATGTCCATCCTCTCCCCTTTCCTCTATCCATCAACAAGCATGTCAGTTCTTCAGCTTCAGGGTCACCTGCATCTGCATTTTGAGCACTGCTACCAGCTCCATGTCTAAGTTAAATCACCTCTCACCTACATATTACAGGTTTCTTTTATCTGCTCACATTCCTCTCCAATCTAAATTCCATTCTAGCCAGATATTCACTTTAAGGAGTCGAATCAGGCATGGCCCAGAGTTTTCTGTTCACTCTCCATACCAAAATCCTTCACATAGTCTCCACATTCAAGGAGCTGCGTCCCTTCCTCATTGTACTTCTTGCTTAGGACTCAGGCACATGCTGTGTGCACAAGTAACATAGTCCTCAAATGACCTCAAGTCAGTGAACACATATTAAGGGCAAACTCCCTTGCTTTCCCTTGTCTCCTCACCCCTAACTGCATTTCTTACACCTCACAACTCTCATTTATTGCACTTACGGCACAGGAAAAATTTCCTCTTCTTCCTTAAACAAGTAAATCTACAGAACAATCCGCAGCATAGACAAATACCTTGATAAACATTTTTTTATTTTGGTGTGAGAATGGAGGAGGTAAAGAGCAAACAACACTTTGACGTATATTATTGTCATATCTATTTACAGGGCTGTTGGCTTAGTTTCAACTGTGGGCACCTCAGCCAATGTGGCTGGCCTATGACCATGTGAACAATACTGAAGGAAACGTTTCCCTTCCCCCACACATACACACTTCATTTCAGTGACAATAGGATCAATGAGTAGTACCACAATGTGGGTGTGATGACTTGGAATCCTCCAGGCACCCAATATGTCTGAACCTAAGAAATGACTAAGTTTCCAGGGGCACCACCCTATAGAAGATGTACATTAAGGAACTTGGAGTGCTGAGGCAAGTTTGGGAATGACTAATCATTTGGAGACAAAATATTTAAAAACACAGCTAGAAACCTGGGCCTCACCTGGGACTGATGTTGTCTGAGTCTTCCACAGAAAAGGCCATATTTGTGCCCAAAGAAGCCATGTCTACACTAAAAAGGGTAGAAGTCTGGGGTGGATCTTAGAAATGGGGCAGCAGTGGAAAGAAGGGCTCTGCAGAATGGAGGCTGAATAGAACTTACCAAGGATGCAAAAGATAAAGCTACATCTGTCAACTTAGACTTAGATTTGTCAACTTAGATTTGTAAGCCAAGAAAAGTTTGCAAACCAGCTTGTTCACAGTTCAGGATGTTTTGAGTAACTTTTAAGTAAGGGAAGTCATTCCCTTACAGATAAGACATTACAGGAAGAAGCTCTTGCTGTACAGCCATTAATTTTCATACCCCTAGTATCTTTATGCCATGCTGACTAGTTCCTACTGCAAGCTGGGTCCTGACCATGGTCTGAGGATTCTAAACCCCACACCTATAGTTTGAGAGTATGACAAGGCTCCACACAGATGTTGTGGTAGAGACAAGTGAAAAAGGAACAGAGCTGAAAGTAAGTGAGAGCTATCAGATATGTCCCGACTTATCGTCATCTGCAGTTCACCCTCAGCTCAATGGTCACTGCTCATCTTTCCTTCTCTCTAAACTCTGTGAACATATGACATTGCTGGAGGTAGGGGATTGGGTGGGTCTCAGTTCTGCTGTGACCTCCACTTGGACATGGGGTCTAAGAAAATTCAACTTATACAACTTTTGCAATGGTTTGAAGCTCAAGCATAAGACAATGAGAATGGCAGGTTAAAGGAAGTGATGGCAGAAGAACTAGACAGTTTACATGTTCACACATACCCTCATCAAGGAGCAGCCTGCTTCTTCCAGGCAAGAAATCAACTAACATCTACAGAAGACTGATTTGGACAAATATTCGCTGGATAGAACCTATCAATGGACCAATGAGGAAGTCCCTAGCCTAGGCCTCGACCTAGGATTTGTACAAAAATCAAGATCTCTAGTTCCAGAGGTCTAACATTGACAACTGCGACTGAGCAGAACTTCTAGAACTATGCTGAAAGACTATACCCTGAGCTCTGTCCTAGGTTCTGAACAAAAACCAAGACTACTAGCTACTGATTACAACAGTGATGAAACAGAACTCCTGGAACCATAATGAAAAACTCTCTCCTATGGGCCGGAGAGATAGTACAGCGGTGTTTGCCTTGCAAGCAGTTGATCCAGGACCTAAGGTGGTTGGTTCAAATCCCAGATTCCCATATGATCCTCCGTGCCTGCCAGGAGCTATTTCTGAGCAGATAGCCAGAAGTAATCCCTGAGAACCACCAGGTATGGCCCAAAAAACAAAAGACAAAACAAAACAAAACAAAAATCTCTCTCCTAGCCTTCACCCTATGACCTATACAAATAACAAGATATCCAGCTAAAGAGGCGGGATATAATCAGCCACATCTGAGTGGAAAGTTTTCTGGCACCATAAAAAGACTTTGGGGTGTACAAATGAGTGAGCATGGAGCCTGTACTTGTTCCCATGGCAGTATGCTTCAAGGAAGTATGCTTCTTAAGCCAAGGGAATTCCTGCTGTAATTTTCCCTTTATTTACCATGCCTATGCAGGAGGAGGAGGAGAACAAAGAGGAGGAAGAGGAGGAGGAGGAAATAAAAACTGATCAGACATAAATACCAAATCCAAAGTCAATGACAACAGAATCAATACCCAATCGACAACAAGCTGTACAAGAAGGGAACAGTTGCACTAGCATTACGGAGGTAAAGGAAGGGGATGTGGGATGCATGCTGGGAACAGGGGTGGAGGGAGGACAACACTAGTGATGGGAATGCCCCTCACTCATTGTCACTATGTGCCTCAAATATTACTGTGAGAGAATTGTAATTCACTTCAACCACAATAAAAATTTTTTAAAAAGTAAGTCAGCTGATGAGAGAACAGTCACGAAAGAGATTCACACACTCTCACTGACCTCTCTCTCAGCCCCCCACTCATTTACCACACACATAAAGAAAAATCTGGGTGAACTGGTAGAGATAGACCAGCTCATACTGCAAAGTCCATCTTCTACTTCCTACTGCCCATCAGAAATCCCATTGTGTCGCCAAATTGTAACCCTTCCCTTTTTGAGAGCCACTTGTTCCCTTCTCATTAATCTCACATATCCCAGCAAGTAGTGAATATTAATTTTAGTTGAAACAGTGCTGCATATTGTATAAACCAAGTGCCCTCTGGTGCACACATCGGATGATATGTCTTCTGGGAGCAATGGCTGCTGGGAAGGGGCCCACAGTTCAACCTTCCAGATAAACAGCACCAAGCATAATTAATCTGTCTTCACAAGAATTTTGTCAGCAGCAGTACGAGTTAAAATTCCTTCAGTCATAGGAATAAAAAAGTGTTCATTATAATTTTTCAGGGAAACATATCAAAACAACAGTAAGATACCATCTCATAGGCAGTGAGAATAATGTGCATCAAAAAAAAAAGAGAGAGAGAGAGAGAGAGACACACACAAATCATCATAATGGCAGGGAGGTAGTCAAAAGGAACCCGTATTCACTATTACTGGAAATGTTGCCTGGTGCAGCCTCTATGGAAAAGGGTATGGAGATTACTTAAAAAAATTAAATTTTTATATGAATTCAGCAATTTCACTCCTTTGCATCTAGCCTAAGAACACAAAAAGATACAAATACACCCTGTTCATTACTCACTATTTATAATAGCTATGCTCTGGAAAACAACTCAAGTGTCCAACACCAGAAAAATAAAGAAGTTGTAATTTATATACACAGTGGACTACAACTCAACTATAATTTCATGTGAAATCTTTCCTTTGTAATAATTTGGGTTCAACTAGAGGGGAATATGCTAAGCAAAACAGAGAGAAGTTGAAGATGGGATGCTCTTGCTTATATGTAGATATAAATAAACGGGGCCGGAGTGATAACACATTGGTAGGGTGTTTGCCTTGCATATGGCTGATCCAAGATAGACCTTGGTTTCATCCCTGTCCTTCCATATGGTCCCCCGAGCCAGGACCAATTTCTGTTTTGTTTTTTTTTTTTTTGGTTTTTTTGTTTTGTTTTGTTTTGTTTTTGGGCCACACCCAGTGACGCTCAGGGGTTACTCCTGGCTATTCGCTCAGAAGTCGCTCCTGGGAGGCATGGGGGACCATATGGGGAACCGGGGGATCGAACCAAGGTCCGTCCTAGGTTAGCACAAGGTACCTTACCTTCAGTGCCACCGCCTGGCCCCCAAGGACCAATTTCTAAATGCATAGCCAGGAATAACCCCTGAGTGTCAAAGCAAAAATAAACAAGAATACAAATAAACAAAACAAGGGAATGAATGGTACATAATAACCATTTTGGGGGTTATTATTTGATTATAGAACCGAATTTACCAAGAGGACAGTAGGAAGGGTAAGGGGAGAAAATAGTAGACTGAAAGTGATGACAGGACAGTAGTAGAGGGTCTTGTGCACTTTGGTGGAGTGAAAGGGCAGTAACTCCGTACACCAGAAACATAAATATAAACATTTTTGTAGCCATGAGACTTCAACCACAATCAATTTTTCTTTGGTTTTTTTTTTTTTTTTTTTTTTTTTTTTTTTTTTTTTTTTTTTTTTTTTTTGGTTTTTGGGTCACACCCGGCAGTGCTCAGGGGTTACTCCTGGTTCCATGCTCAGAAATTGCTCCTGGCAGGCACGGGGGACCATATGGGGCACCGGGATTCAAACCGATGACCTTTTGCATGAAAAGCAAACGTCTTACCTCCATGCTATCTCCCGGGCCCCAATTTTAAGTTTTTATAAAATTAAAGAAAAAGCCATACAAGCTAATACTCTTCATTTGGACTTTTCCGAACTTATTCCTCTCCTACAGCAGAGTGCTGTTCTTTTCTGAGTCCTGAGGAAGACTGATAAGACATAATTCTGCGAGTAGCCTTTCAACATTCATATTTGAGTTTTTCCCAACTGTTGTACATCTTAAAACTAAGGGATGAAGCTAGGAGCAAAGATAAAGTCTTAGTCAGTGGTGGATGAAAAGTTGGCTTTGCGGAGATTGGAGCAGTGGTGCAAGCAGTAGGGCTTCTGCCTTGAATGCGCTAACCTAGGATGAACCACAGTTCGATCCCCTGACATCCCATATGGTCCCCCAAGCCAAGAGCGATTTCTGTGCACATAACCAGGTGTAATCTCTGAGTGTCACTGGATGTGGCCCAAAAAACAAAACAAAACAAAAAAAGTTGGATTTGGGGGAGCTGAATTGGTGGCAAATACTCAAATACTCAAGCTATTCTTATACCAGGAAATTCTCATCTGTCTACTACACATTCTCTCAGCACATAAGAGAATTTCACCTTTATAACCACAGTTTTTTATGTTTTTATTCTATTTTAAATTTTTTACATATTTTAAATGAATTTATTGCTCGTCGAATCCAGTTTTAACCACTTGACACCAGAACACCTTATTACCAGAAAGCCTAAAAGCATTAAAATATTGATCATGAAAGTACAGACATGGGTATATTTTCTTTTTCTTTCTTTTTTTATTAGAAAGGAAGAATCCTTTTTTTTTTCTTTCAATGATATTTTATTTAAACACCTTGGTTACAAACATGATTGTGGTTGGGTTTCAGTCATATAAGAGGACACCTCCCATCAACAGTGAAACATTCCCACCACCAATGTCCCAAATATCCCTCCTCCCCTCCCCGCACTACCTGTACTCTAGACAGGCTTTCTGTTTCCCTCATACATTCTCATTGTTAGAATAGTTTGCAATTAATGTGGATGCCATGCAAGAAGCACATGATAAAATTCCAAAACCTTTCATTTCATTATCTGATTCCATTATACAGTAAGCTTCAGTTAGTAGGAAGTGAGTTGCTTTCTCGTTTACACCTGTCACTTGCTCCTGGATCAGAAACTCATTTCGGGGGAACTCAAGCATGGTAGATGAAAAGAGAGAAGGGGATATTTATTTTGTATTGAATTTTACCAAGTAAATCCATTAGACTACAGATCAGTCTCAGGAAAAAATGGCAGCAAGTAACAAGTAGATAGTTTCCTTACTCTGATCTACCTATTTATCCCCAGAATGGGGTATTTAAGTAGTAGTTAAGTTTTTTTATTTTTATTTTTTTTAGTAGTTAAGT
>PVKC010004197.1:0-36386 GCA_004027635.1 Crocidura indochinensis | reverse complement strand
GACAACACTGGTGGTGGGAATGCCCTTTATTCATTGTCACTATGTATCGTAAATAATCCTGTGTAATGAACTTCAATCATAATAAAAATTAAAAAAAATTAAAAAAATTAAAAAATAAAGGAAAAAAATTATGAAAAAATTACTTTTTTAGCTGAACAATTGTACAGCAGGTAGGGCACCTGCCTTTTATGCAGCTAACCCAGAGTTGATTCCTGGAACCACATATGGTTCCTTGAGCATAGCCAGGAATGATCCCTGGGTATAGAACATGGGTACAAAACAAAGAAATAAAAGACACAAACCCAAAACAATCTTTTATTTTAAAATATAAGCCACGTTTATAATGAAGAAATCCAGTAGAAAAATGCACAAAACTGTATGTATTTTGTGTAAAGAATTGTAAAAATATGAGGCTGGAGAGATACCATGGAGGTAGGACATTTGCCTTGCATGCAGAAGAATGGTGGTTTGAATCCCAGCATCCCATATGGTTCCTGAGTCTGCCAGGAGTAACTTCTGAGTGCAGAGCCAAGAGTAACCCCTAAGCACTGTCAGGTGTGACCAAAGCAAAAAAACAAAATAAAACAAAAACAATGGTAAAAATACGTGTATGTATGAATACAATTAGGAGAACTAAAAAAACCTAAACAGTTACTACATTATGCTGAAAGATATATTAAGTGTACTTTTTCAAGCAATCAAATCAGAATCTTTTTGGTGAAAAGATATATGGCATGCCATAGTAGTATATCTGGGTGGATTTCTGAAGACATTTCAAAATTTAAAATCTGAAAAGTAAATTGGGTGGGGGGGCTGAAGATATAGCATAATGAGCATGGTTTTTGCCTTGTACATGCCTGACCTGGACTTATCGTTGGCATCCCATATGCAGAAGTAATTATTAACCATTACCATAACAAGAGCCATTAGTAATCCTTGTGCGTGACTATGTGTAATACAGAAACTAAAAATAAAAAAGTCAATTGGGCTGGAGTAAGAAGGGATAAAGCTGCTAAAGCAAGGGGTTTGAGTTGTCTTTGCTTGTAGGGGTGAGGATATTCCTACAGTGCATTCAAGTTTCTATGTAGTTCATTCCTCTCTGCCTCAATAAAAAAATCTCCAAGTTAGTTATTTAATGGGGGATTATTTTGCCTAAGCAATAATAATGATTTTAAGGGATTTCTGTAAGATGACAATTTAAAATTACAATTTAAAATCAGACCCACTACGTGGAATCTTGGTAGTTGAAGCTGTTATCTTTGTTCCTAAGAAGCAAAGCTAATTCCTTCTCCCATGCCTTTGGTTCTGAAAGTGGAAATGACCTTAGTCAGGGCAGCCAAGTGGACTGTGAAACTGTCAGCAACTGGAAAATATATTAGACTGGCTGAAGCTCTGACCTGTTACAGCTCACTCATTACATACCATCACAAGTACAGAGGTAGCATTTAGTGTGTGCTTGTTAACTTTAATGATATGACTATCTACAAAAGATCCCATTATCAGGGCAATGCCAAACCACTTCCATCTACCCTAGCACCACTCAGTACTGCTCACTTTCCTGGGTCTTCACACTGGAGTTAGCACAATCTTTTTCTTCTCTTGGCAAGCTTAGAGAATGGGTAAGAAATATATTAGGTCAGTGAGAAAAGAGCTAATCACCTTGCACTAACTTTGATGCCTAGTTAGGATGAACTTGTGGAAAATCAGAGTGGTTTTTATTGGTGTTTATTATAACACTATGATTCACTAAGTTGTTCATAATAATATAGTAATTTCGTGAAGTGTTCAAACACGAAACCCGCCAGTGTGACCTTCCCTTCACCAGTGTCCCCAATTTTCTACTCACCTCCACAGCCTTCCTTCATACAGGTACCAAGTTACTTCACAGAGCTTGTTACAATGTTAGAATGATCAAAACTCAGATCAACACAGGTCAATTTGCAACGATTATTATCTCTTTATGGTGTTACTAAAGTCAGTGACTAAGGATTTAATGGGCTCTGGTTGATGCTGGTTGATTCTTCTGTGTTACTGTTTAGGATCACCGAGGTAAGTAGATTTTTATGTAACTTTCCCATCATATTTCCTGTGATAATATTGGAATGACAATACTAGAATATATTGAAGTATTGCATGATCTAATGCAGCTGTGCAGTCCAGGATTTATAGTTCTAAAAGAAATTTCGTGATGAAGAATTTTAATAAGGTTAAGCACAGAGTGGGCCATGCAGAGTAGGTGTTGGAGGTGAGAGTGGACTGCTGAAGTTCATGAAGAAAGGGGAATCTGCTCGATCCCTATTTCTGAGAATGCCACAGGGGCATCAGTCTACTTGGGAAATATTGGTCACTATTACGGTAATTTGGAGCTCAAGGAGCCCAGTCATTTTTCTGCCAGGATGATGGTAGTTGTGGATGGAGACTGCTGTGTCTTCTTGTGCTAGAATGGGTACAGGAGGGCCTGTTCCAATCCTATTTCACAAGGAATGTCCTGGATTTTTCAACCCTGGAGCCTGATCTCACCTGAGAGATTTAACTGCTCATATTATTTGACTTCAGTTGTGGGACTGAACCATTTCTGTTGGAGGGTGAAGGGTGTGATTAGGCTGCTGTACTTCATGCAGAAAGGGGATCTACCCCCTGCCTTCAAATATACATATACTTTCTGAGAATTCCACAGAAGTATCAGCCTGGAACAGACTTCCTGGGAAGTATTGGCGGCCACTATTTTCTTTTGGAGCTTGGTGGAGAAACCAGGTTTTGTTTTTGTTTTTGTTTTTGTTTTTAAACTGGAAAGATGGTGGTTCAAGAACTGATTTTTTTCTGTTATTACTTAAACAAAAATTAGTCTATCTTCCTCCTGCAGATTGTAAACTGTATGACTGACACATATGACTGTTTTGCCCATTGCTTTTTACCCTGCATGTACATCCTAGAAAATGGTTTGGTCAAGGTATCTAGGCTGGGTTGAGGAGACATTACGAAAAAGGGACCACTATTTGGATAAAAAAGATTTGAGTGATATTTTCCTTGGATTTCCAGAACTGAATTAGTTTCTTCTCTTCACCATGGAGAGAGGCCAGTTTCATAGCTGAAGGTCTAGTTAAGGTGTAGGCTATTATTTAGAAAGTCTAGGGTGGGATTGAGTGCTGATGGCTTAAAGACCACATTTTGAGCATCAAGGTCGTAACTTAAAATCTTCTCCTGCCTACTGTGGAAGTCTTCTGAGAGGACACTGAATACACTGAAATGAGCAGGAATGAGAGAAGACTGGGCAGGGCAATGCCAGGATGAGTGTGCAATGGTCCTTCAAGAATGATTGGTGCACAGATGCCACTGGACTATCCCCTGTGACTTAGCATCTTTGGGAAAGGCAGTCTTTTATATTTATTACTTTGGCTTTTTGGGGGGCAAAACCCAGGGTTCTCAGAGGCTGCTCTTGACTCTGTGCTTGGGGTTTGCTTTATGGAGTGCTCATGGGATCATATTGTGCTGGGGTTAAACCTGCATCACTACATAGCACGTACACCTTTTGAACTATTTCCTTGGTCCAAATCTTTTATTTTAAAAAGTCAGAGGCTTTGTTTCTTACATTCCAGTTAATCTCTATTATCTGCAGGGGACAAAATATGTTTTAAAAGAAAGATTGTTTTAGTCCCCAAACTTCCGGTACTCACCTTAAACATAAGACCATGTCCCTTCTAATCTTTTATTCTTTAGTTTTTCTTCAATACTCATATTTTTATTCACATCTTTCTCAGATTTTAATTTCTGGTTTTATGACCCTTACTTTACTAGCAGTAGATACTTAATTTCTTATTTCAGGTATTCTCCACTCCAGTGTCTTTGAACATATGCCCTAATCTTAAACATTTTCTAGTAAACCCACTAGGAACTAGAGCTATTAATGGTGGCCCCTACATCTCTGCAGTCACAGATTGTCACTTTTATAACTTCAAAAAGTACAAAACCAAGTTAGACCACCTAGGTGACTTATTTTCTTTGTACTTTAAATTTTCTCAAATATATAATAAAATATTTATTAATTTTATTTCTAATTTTAAAGATAGTATATTTATCACAAATAGCTATTTTTAATAAACTACCATGTGCCCACATTTGATCTCTTTTGAAATATTTACATATTTTATTCTTTAACTTTAGAGTTAAAAAACTTAAAGTATAGGGCTGGAGAGATAGCACAACAGTAGGGCATTTGCCTTGCATGCAGCTGACCTGGGAGAGACCCGGTTTGATTGCAGGCATCCGATATGTTCCCTCAATCTGGCAGAGGTGATTTCTGAGAGCAGAGCCAGGAGTGACCCCTGAGCACCTCCTTATGTGGTCCCAAAGTCAATAAATAAATAAATAGGGGTTGGAGCAGTGGTGCAAGCCATAAGGCATCTCCCTTGCATGTGCTAGCCTAGGATGGACCACGGTGAGATCCCCTGGTGCCCAATATGGTCCCCTAAGGAGCGATTTCTGAGTGCATAGCCAGGAGTAATCTCTGAGCATCACCGGGTGTGCTCCCCCCAAAACAAAAAAATAAAGTTTTAAAAACCTCAAAGTATTATTTGAAAAAAACTTTAAAATATTCATTTTATTGAAGTGTCATAGTTTACATTAATACAGAAGTTGTTTATTATTGTAGAGCTACTTTACCAATACCTCCACCAGTGTGTCAAGATACCATCACCATTCTTCCACAGTCCACTCACCTTACTGACAAATTACTTCATAAGTTCACTACCTATGAAAAAAATGTGATACTCAATTTTCCAAGACTTTTAACAGTAATAATGTTCTTAAAGCTTTAACAGTAATAATATTTCTAAAGTTTATATAACTGTTTAAGAGCTTTTTACCTGACTTTCTTTTGAATGTCAGTGTAAGTTGAAGAATAACTTATAGGAGAAAAAGATTGATATCTAGTGGTTGGGAACTGATGGAACAATGGTATATGGGAAGCTGTATGGGCTGATGTGGGGATTAGGATTTGGAATCAGAAGTTGGCAACACCCACACTTGTATCCTGACTCACTTCTCTTGTTACTTTTAGAAAACTTTTTACCATTTACATCCTTTGTCCTTCTCACCTAAAATATAGGGAAAATATCAATAGGAACTATGAATAATGAATAATCCACACAAGAAAAATCTTATGATTAGAATAAGGATGATATAATACATAAAATTCATAGAGGAGATGGGCCGGGCGGTGGCGCTGGAGGTAAGGTGCCTGCCTTACCGCGCTAGCCTTGGACGGACCACGGTTCGATCCCCCGGTTCCCATATGGTCCCCCGTGCCTGCCAGGAGCGACTTCTGAGCGCATAGCCAGGAGTAACCCCTGAGCGTCACTGGGTGTGGCCCAAAAACCAAAAAAAAAAAAATTCATAGAGGAGGGGACTACAATATAAGTGGGCCAATTACTTCAATAAGTTAATTGAAATGATAATAAAGATATAATGAGAAGTTGCAAGGAATGGAGAAAGAAATATATTAAATGAACACGAGAAAGAGAGATATTAAATGAATAATATGTTTAGCACAAGTCCCAGGGTTGAAAATAACATCTACTTCTAGCTTTCCGTATTAAACAACACATTAAACAAATTAAACAACTTTATTAAACCAAACTAATATACTTATTTTTGAATTGGCCACTTAATGAATTAAGTTTATGATTAATTTTGTGGGAACCACATCTGACAATGTGTGAAGATAATTCCTGGCTCTGCACTAAGGGATCACTCCTGGATGGCTTGTGGAACCACACTAGGTTCCAGGGATTGAAGCTGGCCTGGTCTCATGCACAGCATTGCCTTACTCACTGAACTAGCTCAGTTGTGTCCAAATACAATTTTTTATGTGCTTCTAGATCCTATTTCAATGAATGGAAGATTGTCCTACAAGGTCAATTTTCTTCGACTAATAAAGGAAGATAATGAAAGTTCCCATGTTAGTCCTGGCTTTGATGATTACTAGATGTGACATGTGGGACAAATAATTTCTTCACATTCCTGTCTCCTCAGCTATTAAATCTTAATAAAAATCTGACATCTGCCTTATAAGGCTGTCTGAAAAGTTTAGTACTGAAGTGCTCAGCACCATACCTGTTGATCATTAAGTATTCAGTAAATGTACTTTCTGTTGTTATCACCACAATAATAGACATAGACATTTCCACTGTGTTCAGTAAACTTATGATCCACCCTGACAAAAGAGATATGTCTGTAAAGAACTATAACCCAAGCCCAAGATGAGAAATTACAAGAGCACAGGTGGAAGAGGAAAACCTGTGTTTTAGATGGACAAAGGCCAAATCTCTTCCTCTCTGTCTTTCTCTTCTTGAGGATAGCTATCGAAAGCAGGGATGTGGGGGCCCGGGAGATAGCATGGAGGTAAGGCGTTTGCCTTTCATGCAAAAGGTCATCGGTTCGAATCCCGGTGCCCCATATGGTCCCCCGTGCCTGCCAGGGGCAATTTCTGAGCATGGAGCCAGGAGTAACCCCTGAGCGCTGCCGGGTGTGACCCAAAAACCACAAAAAAAAAAAAAAAGAAAGCAGGGATGTTTTTAGAAAACACATGTATGTACCCTAGATGTTTAGGGTCTCCCTGAGACTATAATCAGTAGTGTTGCTAAGTCTTTTCTTGACTAAGCTCTGTGGTTATAAATATAGATTTGCAGATGACACCTTCTATGTGGTGGCTGAGTTAGATTCCTTGCTCTATATGACTGGGAACCTGAAAGGGAGGGGAGCCCTGACTAATGTGAAATGGAAGTTAATAAGGCTAGCTTGCAGTTTGGAAAAAGACCACATCTAGACAAGATGGCTCCCTAGCAAAGTGGCAAAAGGATTTGGGTTGGAAGAGGTTCATGAATCTGCAATGGAAGTTCTCTATAGATCAACTACTCTTTGTCCACTCTATCTTTATCAGTCAGTCTTGTGTTCTGGGCATAGGATTATGTTCTGGACAAAGGACTTGTATTTTGGGCCTTGAAGCACAGGGAAAAGTGTTGTTTGAGGTGAGTGGTAGGAGCCTTGGATCTGAGTCAAGAGATAGGACAATGTTGACACCACAGTTAAGGTTGTGGCTATGCTCAACCACACAATTAAACTGACTAGTCATTTCCTTAGCCATGAAATGAGTTTTGTAAGAGTTGTTCTTACTATCTTGTGAGAGTATTATAAAAGTGAATATGTTCAGGTAAGTGAAAACAGAATTATTCTATGAATGATGTTGCTCTTTGCCCTTGTATATGGACATATCTTGAATATCATCAAATGAACAAATCATTTAGATAACTTTTTGGAATAGGTTTGACAAAGAGATGTTTATAAAGGTCATTTGTATTTGGTATGTTTTAAATAGTTCCTATATTTTTCTTCCCTCAGGCAAATCTCTTTTCTACATGATAGAATCCTTACTCATATTTTTATAATTTGACATAAATACTGTAATCATTTTAAAGTCATTGGTATGGAAGGCACGTTCTTCAAGACTCCATCATTTTTGTAAAGGGTAAAAATGATGTTGGATGAAGTACAGGCTGTAATTATTTTGCTATAAAAAACGCTCTTTAAATTCTCCATACCCTTCCTTTTTATGTTTCTTTTTAAAAGAAAGCTCTAGTGAGAAAGTGGTCACAGAAATAGAAATGATCATCTTTAAAGATCTCAAGGCTCCTTTAAAATGATAAATACACAAAATTCTTTGTGTATCCTTGACATGGCAAAGAGGCTGACAGAAGTTAGGAGTCTACCCAAGGTCAGAGCTAGTCAGACTGAACTAGAAGGCAGTTTGAAACTTTGGATCTCTTCTAACAGTTCTCTATCAGTCGTATGAACTGTAGCCTGGGCTGTGAGAGAGTTACATCCAGAAGCTTATAATCTAGCTGAGAACACATGATCTAGCTTGCATACAAACATATGGTCCTTGCATAAGCCAAAAACACTATGCAAATATAAAAGATAATTAAAATAATTAGTAAAAAATAATGATGTTCTTTTCTAACAGTTGTAGAAGTAACAATAGCAAACTTTACAAAAGGCAGGGCAAAGTTAATTATAATGGACAGAAGAAGAAAATATGGAAATACTTTTATAAGAGCATGAGTTTTAAGTTGAGCTTGGAGAATGGATTGGACACTGATGTGTCAACATGGGAGGGAAAACAGAAGGATATCTGTATGGATTATTTTGCTCTGAGTCAACCATCAAAAGTGGTCAAAGTTCTTTTAAAATTTATTATTTAAATTAATTATTAAATTAAATATTAATTATTAAATAATTAAATTAATTATAATAGTACTGATATTTGTCAGCTTTTTTCCTCATGTGATCGTGAAAACTCAGTCCCCTATTAAAACAAATTATGCAATTGAATTTCCCTCATTTGGGAAAATTTCAGGGATCAGTGCAACTGGAGTGCAATGGATAAGTCTCTCCTTAAGAAAACTGCTGTAGGTGGCTTCTGTCCTACAGCCATCAGTGAGATTTCGGTGAATCCACTTTAGAGAGAGTGGGTTTCACGGACGGTGAAATATGAAATATAAAATAAATGAAACCACACAGAGTATGTGGGGTCAACACGTTTCTGGCAGGAGTGCGACAAGTTTAATTTTTTGAGCAGGGAAATTTATTGGCTAATATTAGCCAGAGATAAAAAATAATTATTATTACAAAGCCTAGTACAACAATAACAATACCTAAGCTATGGGTGTGACTGTAAAAATTCTAAGTCACAAGAGAGAAGGTCTCAACTCAAGGTAACCCCTTGCAAGCTTACTTTAAATGAAAAAATCAGGCTTAGGAGGAAGTAGGATATATCTAGAAACTTGATTTTTCTAGGCTGGACTCTATAGTTTTAGAGATTAAGTGAAGGGAGGAACCAAATCCCCAAGAATGAGCTTCCCTATTTCTATAGGGGGATTAATAGTCAAGATCTGCATTCTGGTTACTCCCTTGATTACTAGAAACTGCAGTTGCAAAGAGAAAAATTGTCTTTGCTTTTAGGACTGACTATATCCAGAAAAAGGGGTTCTCAAATAAACTTTGGTGCTGTAATTTCTGAGACAAGTTATTTGATAGAGGCTATTATTTTGCCTGATATGTACAATGGAGAGATAGTCAAGTACTGACTAAAAATGTAATGCCAAGCGTCTCTGGAAATTCCTCAACCATCCACGCAGAGGAAAAAGGTGTCTACAGCGGGCCTTTTGATGAACCCCATGAGGGGTAAATTAGTTCTACCCACCAGGAAAATCTGAGGATACATCTGGTGGGCTGAGCCCCCTCCTAAAAGCTTAAGTATGCCCTGGCAGAAAACCACCTTCATGATTGTGGTATCTTTCCTGCCAGGTAAGTATAAATTTATAGTTTACTGTATCTTCACAACTAAGATTATTTAAGTTTTTGAATTTTATTAAGTGGAGACGAAGACTTCTGAATAGTGACTAGGATACAAAGGCCACCCAACATAATGGGAGAAACTAATAACCCAATACCCATCAGCTAAAGGGCTAATATCTAAGTTATACAAGGTACAGAACTTAGCAAGAAAGAAACAGCTAATCTCATCAAAAATGGGGAGAAGAAATGAATAGACACTTCTTCAAAGAAGAACTACAAATGGCCAAAAGGCTTATGAAAAAATGCTCCATATCACTACTCACCAGGGAGATGCAAATCAAAACAACTATGAGGTACCATGTCACACCACAGAGACTGGCACACATCACAAAGAGCAAGAACAACCAGTGCTGGAGGAGATGTGGGGAGAAAGAAAGTCTCATTCACTGCTGGTGGGAAATCAATCTAGTCCAGCCTTTATGGAAAACAATATGGAGATTCCTCAAAAAACTTAAAATTGAGCTCCTATTTGACTCTGAGGAATATGCCCTAGGAACACAAAAACAATACAAAAATACCTTCTTCATACCTATATTCATTGCAGCACTATTTACAATAGACATCTGGAAATAACCCAGATGCCCAACAACAGAGGAGTGGTTAAAAAACCTGTGGTACATATACACAATGGAATACTATGCAGCCATCCGAAAAATGAAGTCATAAAATTGTCCATGGATGGACATGGAAACTATTATACTGAGTAAGTCAGAGGGAGAGAGATAGACACAGAATAGTTTCAGTCACCTGTGTTATTTAAGTAAAGTAAAAGACAGTATTGTAATAATACCCAGAGACAATAGAGATGAGGGCTGAAACTACCTGCCCACAATATGAAGGTTACCACAAAGAATGGTGAGTGCAGTTAGAAAAAATAACTATACTAACAACTATCATGATATTTGTAGTGAGTGAGAGAAATAGAATGCCTGTCTCGAAGGCAGGCAGAGGGTGGAGGAGGAGGGAGATGGGGGGCATTGGTGGTAGGAATGTTGCATTGGTGAAGGGGGGTGCTCTTTTTTTATAACTGAAACCCAACTACAAATATGTTCGTAATCATGGTATTTAAATAAAGATATTATTTTAAAAACAAGTTTTTGAATTTTAAATAAATTGAAGAAATTTAAATAATTTTTAAATAAATCATAAGCCACATTAACCAAAAGCAACTTTGGGTATGGAAGATAGAGAAAAACTATTGTAGTTGAAGGGTTCCTACTGCATACTATATAGAATAAAGTAGGAGAGAAAGGAGTCCAGAAACCAATGGTCAATTAATTTCTTCAATTATTTAACAAATGGATGTGGAGTTTCTTATTATTTGTCTGGTGGCAGTGCCAAGTACCAGGGATTCCAATATAAACAATTCATTGCCCTTGCCCTTGCAGTGAATAGGGCTTAGTGACAAGCCAAGGGGTGCACAAATAATGTGGTTTGCAGGCACAAACTGGGGCATTTCCCTGTGGAAGGTGTGGAAAAGATGTCACTCCAGTTAAGTTTAAAAAAACTATTTTTTTAAACCAGAAAGATAGTATAGGGGTTAAAATATTTGATTTACATGCAGATAGCCCTGGTTTTATCTGCAGTATTGCATATGGTTTTTGAACTCTGCCAAGAGCGATACTTGAGCACAAAACCAGGAATATTTCCTGACTACTCCCAGGATCCACAGTCAAAAATCAAAACTAAAAAAATTATTACTTCACGAGGTAAGTGAAGGTGGTACAGTAGCCTTTTCCAGGTAATAACCATGTAATGGTCTGAATCAGGGTCAGAAAGCATAAGGTTCTGTGTGTTGTGTTGATGAGAGAGAAGATGGGTAAAAAGATGAAACTTGACAAGAAGGACAGATCATGAGAGACTGAAAAAAATGAATTTAATCTGGAGAGCTTTCAAAGAATTTCTAAGTAAAATGTGGAATTATATAAAAAATAAGTGCTATTGAAATATTTTTGGTTTGTATCATGACAATGTTAATGAGTGAGAAGTAGAATGCCTGTCTCAAATACAGGCAGGGGTGGGTAAGGAGGGAGATGGGGAACATTGGTGGTGGGAATGTTGTACTGGTGAAAGGGGGTGTATGGGGAACATTGGTGGTGGGAATGTTGCACTAGTGAAAGGGGGTGTTCTTTTTATGACTGAAACTCAACTAAATCATGTTTGTAATTATGGTGCTTAAATAGAGATAGTATTAAAAAATAAAATAGTAATAAAATTTTTTGTTTTGTTTTGCTTTGGGGATACAGTTGGAAATGCTCTGGGGTTACTCCTGGCTCTACATTTAGGAATTACTCTTATGGGGTTTGGGGAGCCATATGAGGGAGGATGCTAGAGATCAAACCTGGGTTGGCTGCATGCAAACCAAACACACTATATGTGAAACTTTTACTCTGATCACTATTAAAATCATCGTAGTGAAAGGCACAATAAAGGCTTGATTTAGATCTATGATAGGCATTGAGGTTGAAGGAGACATTACAGTGTAGTTCAAACTATACACAAATGGAGATTAAAAATCATGCTGCTTGGAGGTAGGGCATTTGCCTTGCATGCAGAAGGGTGGTGGCTCTAACCCTGACATCCCATATGGTCCCCTGAGCCTGTCAGGAGTGATTTCTGAGCATAGAGCCAGGAATAAACCCTGACCGCTGCCTGGTGTAATCAAAAACCAAAAAAAAAAAAAAAATGCTGCAGACCAAGGCAACTGAGTATTCAGCATTCTGGAAATTTAATAAATAATAAACTAAAATCTGAAGTCTGGTGGGCATTAGGATTCCATGAAAGGGCAGTATTTGTGCTCTGGAGATTTTCTAACTAAAAACAGCAGGACAGGTAGAAAGAAGGAAAACAGTTTTCTCAGCATTACTTCTTAACAATAGGGCTGCATAAATAGAGAGCTTGTTTTATTGCATCAAAAGTATGTGGTCTGGCTTATAGAAGGTGTGAAGAGGGGCAAGGCTAGATGAAATAAGAAAAAGATACTGAAAATATTTCAATAGAGGAGTTAACTAACAGCTCAAGTGTAGTTCAAAGGATGTGGTCTTGTGCAGGTATTTTGGTGGTAATTTATAAGATGGAGATTGGTTTTCCTGAAGATCAGACTGAAGGAAGTGGATCCCTTCAAATTCTTTAATGACTCAATCCTTATTTTTAGGGCTAGATAAACATTCTCCCCCCAAAAACCTGATACTCTTTTTGACTACTTGACATTACTGGAGACACTAATCTAAAAAGTTGTTAGAAGAGACAGATTTCCAGAAGATTCCTATGTTATAGGGCTCTGGGTAGCTTTCAGAGAGGTCATGCCTCTCAATTTCCAGAAAAAGGTTCTGACTCATTCTGTAAATGGCCCGTGTACCACCAATAAATTAGTATGTACAGAAGCCAACAGTGTGGTAACATTAAACTCAAGTACACGGGTTGGCAGTGAAGAAAATAAAGGCCATCGGTTACATGAAAGGGGACATTTTTGAGTAAAAGGAAATAAAAAAAGAAAGTTTAGAAGCTGAGTTACTGTTTACAGAGTTGTGAGTTGACTACACAGGAAAAGTGAACTAGAATCTGAGGAGAGAATTATGTTTCTCCAGCATCCATATTTTGAAGTCCTAGCCCACAGCATCTGTCAACTCCACTGTTTTTCATAGGTCTTCAAAGAGATGATTCAGTTTAAGCGCAATCATGAGGATGGGCCTTTATAAATATGACTGATATATTCAGAAGAAAAGATAGGGACACAGATGGGGACACAGAGGAACATCATGTGAAGACATAACCAATAAAAGAGGCCTCAGAATGAAGCAACATCTCAGATATCTTCTTTTAGTTTTAGGGCCACACCAGCTATAGTCAAGACTTTTTTTCCTAGCTCTGTGCTTAGGAATCTTTCCTTTCAGGTTTAAGAGACTATACATGGAACAGCAGATTAAACCTGGGTCTGTCACATACAAGACAAATGATTTAATTCTGTAATATCTCTGGTGCTTATCTCAATTTTTGAAAATGTAGAGTGACGATTTACATTTCTGTTGTTTAAGTCATCCAGTTATGGCAGACTCAGAATACATTGCCCTAGATAATAAATATTATAGTTTCTTTGAGGCTAGAAGAATGAAAACACACTTATAGGAACAGCACTTATAATTCAACACAATTAATTCAAAGTGACTATACACTTGGTGGAAAGGTAGGAAGAAAGAGACCCTAGGTGCAAGAAAGTACACAAGTTGAAGCATGTCTATGATGTCTTTTAGGCTTGATAGACTAGTGGCTGCCTGGAGTCATATGTTTGCTTTTAGGAGCAGGAGATGTGGGTGTATTTACCCTTGTGATTTAATGATGAAAGATATCAAAAATGATGATAGTTCTATATCCACAAATTATCCCTCTTCTGAGTATAGTTCAAAGCAGTCCACCTCTGCTTTCTGCAAACACTCACCTCTCCTCAATTATGCAATGCCATGAGCATCTTATATTTCTAGTGATACCTTTGAACTTCATGAGACGCTTTTCTCTTTTAATACACATTTCAAATGTTGGAGGTAGTAGGGTGCTGGGGTGACCCAAGCCCTGCACCCTTCCTAGGCCTGGTTAAAAAGGCCTTTGGCATGGTGGCATGCTCTGGGCCACATGCCTGGGCAAGCCAGCGAGGTGGGTCCCTTGGAGGAGCTTAAAGGTTATCCTAGGCTTTCCCCATTTCCCACCCGTCTCCAAAGGGAGGATTTGGGTGGGGGCTTTGAACTTCCTGCCTTCCAGCTCTTGAAGGATCTCTTTCCTTCCTGGGAGCCAGGAGTCCCTGTCAGCATGGGGAATGGCAGCAGAAGAGGTTCTGGCTTCAGGAAGTCCCAGGCAATTTTCCTTACTAAACCTCTCATTTTATTCCTTTATTCCCTCACTCCCCCCCTCTACTACCCCACATTTAACCAATTTCTTTGTACTAATGATTTTTGTTTAGGCCAAGGTGGATTGCATATCTTTCACAGTAATGTTTTGGGAGGAGTCTGAAGCTTCAGCAGGCAACCCCGGGGATGACATGGCTCCATGCGGTAGGCATTTTGCCAAGCTTAGGGAAAGATACAGCCTCGGGCTGCCCTCCATAGCCTTCTCTACACTTCCTCCCAGTCCCCAGGGTTACTCCTTGCCACCTACTCAGGGATTCCCTGTTCCTGCAAGGGGCGGGGAGGGGACTGGTGAACTTCCAGCTTCCAGCAATTAGGAAGAAAACACCTCTGGGGGAGTCGGAAGCTTCAGTAGGCAACATGGAGATGACATGGCTCCATGCGGTAGGCTTTTTGGCCAAGCTAAGGTGAAGATGCAGCCCTGGCTGGCCCCCGTCCCCCATCAGCCTTCTCTCTCCTTCCTCCCGGTCCCCAGGGCTACCCCGGCTGCCTGCTCAGGATCCCAGCAAGTGAGTTCCAGTGAGGAGCAGTTTAAAGGAGACCCCTGGCTTCCCCATTCCTGCAGGGGGCAGGGAGGGGACAGGTGAACTTCCAGCTTCCAGCAATTAGGAAGCAAACGCCTCGGGGATGTAGGAAGCTTTAGTAGGCAACACGGGGATGATATGGCTCGGTGAGCTCTTCGCTTGGCAGAATCACAGACAAAAGTGGTGTCTCAGAAACAACACCCTCCCTCTTGACTATTTCTAAAACATAAAAAGGGACACATGTATCTCCTTTGTATATCTCAGATGTATTCCCTTAACATCTATAACTCTTTGTTTGTATCTGTTTCTGTTTTTGTTTTTGGGTCACACCCAGCAATGCTCAGGTGTTACTCCTGGCTCCACGCTCAGAAATTGCTCCTGGCAGGCTCAGGGGACCATATGGAACACCGGGATTCAAACCAATGACCTTCTGCATGAATGGCAAATGCCTTCTCTCCATGCTATCTCTCTGGCCCCAACATCTATAAGTCTTTTTGAATATTCTCATATAGTGACAATTTTGTCCACTGGTTTTCTTATTTGATTGTTTGTTTGCTTTCCCCCCTATAATATCTGTTTTATTAGCAATACTGGTAGAAGAGTATCTCTGTATAGAATGCATGTTTGAACCAAGTTAGGGGGAATGTTGGACTTTATTCATTGACTTCTAGATGTACCACCAATATCTTGTGGCATTGTTTCTACTTTGCATAGGCACATTAAAATGGGAAAATAATACATATGCAAACAAGTTCTATTCTATTTTTAATATAATTTTTATTTTGATCATAGTGGCTTACATATTGTTGACAATAATATTATAGGTACATATTTACATAAAATCAGGGGGGTTCCCATCACCGCTTTGTCCTCCCTACACCTCCATGTTCATTCTGCCTCCTATATCCTCCTCCCTCACCCCCCCACCCCGGCTGCTAGAATATGTGGTCCCCTCTGTATCTAGCTTACTACTTAGTAGTCTTGGTCTTGGTGCTTCCCTTATTTCCCCCTCTAACTGGGAGGCAGGACTAGATAGTTCAAGTTATGTGGTTTGCAAGCAATTTCTTTTCTAATAGAGATAGGAACACAAATTTGGTAATGCAGTTAGGCCTTATACCCTGAACATTGGCATAATGATTTGACCTAGGCCTCAGAAGAAAGAACATCGCCCATACACACCTGAACAATGGATACTATCTATGGAAACAACCACAATTGTTTATAACATTACCAGGATCCAAACCTCTACCAGGGAAGACCTACTACTGCTCTGGCATTGACTTATTCCGAAGAGTGTCTCAACACCCAGATGACCCAGCAACAGCCTGCTTGCAGGGCAGATCGCTCCACATCTAATGGTGTGCTGAAACTAAAGGATGCTCCACATCAGCCTGACTTCGACGAAAGAAATGCATAGAATCCAAAATATTTAAATATAGGAACCTGATACAAACAATAGCTAAAGTGTGAAAAAGTTACACCTGAACCACTCGGGTTGGACAGACTGGTATGCCTGGAGCCCAGAGTCAGTCTTATGCCATTAAATCTAGGGGATGATGCCTTCTTTTATTTATTTATAGATTGGGGAATATCTTTTTCCTTTGTTCTTTTGCTTTTTTAAATATTTTCTATTTGTAAACACCTTGTTTACAAACATGATTGTGGTTGGGTTTCAGTCATATCAGATGACACCCCCCATCACCAGTGCAACATTCCCATCACCAATGACCCAAATATACCTCCTCCCCTCCCCGCCCCTACATTTATACTAGGCAGGCATTCCACTTCCCTCATATATTCTCATTGTTAGGATAGTTCGCAATGTGGTTATTTCTCTAATTAAACTCATCACTCTTTGTGGTGAGATTCTTGAGATTGGCAGTAACATCCAGCTCCAGCCCTTCTCTCTATTATCTCTGAAAATTATTGAGAAATGTCTTTCATTTTTCTTAAAACCCATAGATTAGTGAGACCATTCTCCATCATCATTCTCTTTCTCTCTGACTTATTTCACTCAACATAATGGATTCCATGTACATCCATGTATAGGAATGACTTCACCTCTCCTGACAACTGCATAATATTCCATTGTGTATATGTACCACAGTTTCTTTAGCCATTTGTCTGTTGAAGGGCATCTTGGTTGCTTCCAGAATCATGCTATGGTAAATACTGCTGCAATAAATATATGTGTAAGGAAAGGGTTTTGTATTGTATTTTTGTGTTCCTAGGGTATATTCCTAGGAGTGGTATAACTCGATCATATGGGAGCTCAATTTCCAGGTTCTGGAGGAATCTCCATATCACTCTCTAGAAAGGTTGAACTAGTCGGCATTCCCACAAGCAGTGGATAAGAGTTCCTGTCTCACCATATGCCCGCCAACATTGCTTTGTTCTCATTCTTTGTGATGTGTGTCATTCTCTGTGGTGTGAGGTGGTACCTCATAGTTGTTTTGATTTGCATCTCCCTGATGATTAGTGACATGGAGCAATTTTTCATGTACCTTTTGGCCTTTTGTATTTCTTCTTTTAAAAAAGTGTCCATTTTTTCTTCCCATTTTTGATGGGATTAGATTATTTTTTCTTGTATAGTTCTGTCAGTGCCCTGTATATTTTGGATATTAGCCCCATATCTGATGGGTATTGGGTGAATAGTTTCTCCCAATCAGTGGGTGGCTCTTGTATCCTGGGCACAATTTCCTTCGAAGTGCAGAAGCTTCTCAGCTTAATATATTCCCATCTGTTAATCTCTGCTTTCACTTGCTTGGAGAGTGCAGTTTTCTCCTTGAATATGCCTTTAGTCTCAATGTCATGGAGTGTTATACCTATGTGTTGTTCTATATACCTTATGGTTTCAGGTCTGATATCAAGTTTTTAATCCATTTGAATTTTACCTTCGTACATGATATTAGCTGGGGGTCTAAGTTCGCCTTTTTGCAAGTGACTAGCCAGTGTGCCAACACCACTTGTTGAAGAGGCTTTCTTTCCTCCACTTAGGACTTTTTGCTCCTTTATCAAAGATTAGATAATTGTATGTCTGGGGAGCATTCTCTGAGTACTCAACTGATCTGAGGATCTGTCTTTATTCCAATAACCAAGCTGTTTTGATAGCTATTGCTTTGTAATACAGTTTAAAGTTGGGGAAAGGAATGCCTCCCATATTCTTTTTCCCAATGATTGCTTTGGCTATTCAAGGGTGTTTGTTGTTCCAAATGACTTTCAAAAATGCTTGATCCACTTTGAAGAATGTCATGGGTATCTTTAGAGGGATCACATTAAATCTGTACAGTGCTTTGGGGGAATATTGCCATTTTAATGATATTAATCCTGCCAATCCAAGAGCAGGGTATGTGTTTCCATTTCCGTGTGTCCTCTCTTATTTCTTGGAGTAGAATTTTATAGTTTCCTGTTGCATTAAGCTCTTAGGATGGACTTGGATGGTGGATGGAGGACCTTCTCTGCCATCCCAGCCACGTGGCTCCATTTTCCATTAACCGGCTGGTCTGGAGGTTCATGAGAGTGACGGGTAAAAATCTCACTCACAGGCAGGCTTCCAGGGAGATAACATCTTTATTCAGCCCTTGCCAACAGATGTGGCTGCTAACCATTTACGCATGCCATTCTTAGCTTGCCCTGTTTTCTTAACTCCTTTCAGCCATCTTCCCTCTGACATCCATGCTGGCAAAGAACAAAAGGCCCTAATCCTTTGGCCCATAGGCCTTATCTCACCTTCCCAAGACCACTCCAGGAATGAGCTGGATCTTGCAGTAAAGATACATGTAATATCCGCTTCCCAAGAACCCTCCCAGGGGTGGGTGGGTCTCAGGTAGATGTAACTAAATCCAGGGTGGAGTAATAGTTTTCTTTGTATAAGTCCTTCACATCTTTAGTCAAGTTGACTACAAGATATTTTGAGTTTGTGTGGCACTAATGTGAATGGGGTTGTTTTCTTAATGTCCATTTCATCACTATTATTATTGGTGTATAGAAAGGCCATTGGTTTTTGTGTGTTAACTTTGTAGCCTGTCACCTTGCTATTTGAGTCGATTATTTTTAGAAGCTTTTTGGTAGAGTCTTTGGGGTTTTCTAAGTAGAGTATCATGTCATCTACAAACAGTGAGAGCTTGACTTCTTCCTTTCCTATCTGGATTCCCTTGATATCTTTTTCTTATCTAATCGCTATAGCAAGGACTTCCAGTGCTATGTTGAATAGGAGTGGTGAGAGAGGACAGCCTTGTCTTATGCCAGAATTTAGAGGGAAGACTTTTAATTTTTCTCCATTGAGAATAATTTTGCCACTGGCTTGTGGTAGATGGTCTTAACTCCCATCTTGCTGAGAGTTTTGATCAAGAATGGGTGTTGTACCTTATCAAATCCTTTTTCTGCATCTATTGATATGATCATGTGATTTTTATTTTTCTTGTTGTTGATGTTGTGTATTATGTTGATAAATTTACGGATGTTAAACCATCCTTGCATTCCTGGGATGAAACCTACTTGATTGTAGTGGATGATCTTCTTAATGAATCATTGAATCCTATTTGTCAGGATTTTGTTGAGAATCTTTGCATCTGCATTCAACAGCGATATTGGTTTGTAATTTTCTTTTTTCATAGCATTTCTGTCTGGTTTTGGTATCAAGGTGATGTTGGCTTCATAAAAGCTATTTGGAATTGTTCCCATTTTTGCGATATCATGAAAGAGTCTGGCCAGGATTGGTAGTAGTTCCTCTTGAAAAGTTTGAAAGAATTCATTAGTGAATCCATCTGGGCCTGGGCTTTTGTTTTTGGGCTGACATTTGATTACCATTTTAATTTCCTCAATAGAGATGGGGGTGTTTAGATATGCTATATCCTCTTTATTCAACCATGGGAGGTTATAAGAGTCCAAGACTTTATCAATTTCTTCCAGCTTCTCATTTTCAGTGGCATAGAGTTTCTCAAAGTAGTTTCTGATTACCCTTTGAATCTCTGCAATATCGGCAGTGATCTCACCTTTTTCATTCCTAATACGAGGTATCAAGTTTTTCTCTCTCCCTTTCTTTGTTAATTTTGCTAATGGTCTATCAATCTTGCTTATTTTTTCGAAGAACCAACTTCTGCTTTCATTGATCTTTCGGATTGTTTTTGGGTTTCCACTTCGTTGATTTCTGCTCTCAGCTTTGTTATTTCCTCCTGTCTCCCTATTTTTGGGTCCTTTTGTTGAGCACTTTCTAATTCTATGAGCTGAGTCATTAAGCTATTCAGGTAGTCCGCTTCTTCCTTCCTGATGTGTGCCTGCAAAACTATAAATTTTCCTTTCAGTACTGCTTTTGCTGTGACCCATAAGTTCTGATAGTTTGTGTCTTTATTATCATTTGTTTCCAGGAAAGTTTTGATTTCCTCTTTGATTTCATCTCGGACCCACTGGTTATTCAGTAAGAGGCTGTTTGACTCCCAGGTGTTAAAGTTTTTCTTCTGTGTTCTTTTGGAATTTACATATAATTTCAGAGCCTTGTGGTCAGCGAAGGTAGCCTGCAAAATTTCTATCCTCTTGATATTATAAAGGTATGTTTTATGCACCAAAATGTAGTCTATCCTGGAGAATGTCCCATGTACATTGGAGAAAAATGTGTATCCAGGTTTCTGGGGATGGAGTGTCCTATATATCTACTAGGCCTCTTTCTTCCATTTCTCTTCTCAGGTCTAGTATATTCTTGTTGGGTATTAGTTTGGTTGGCCTATCCAGTGTTGACAAAGCCATGTTGTGATGCCCCAAAATTATTGTGTTGTTATTGATATTATTTTTCAGATTTGTCAACAACTGTATTAAATACTTTGCTGGTCCCTTATTTGGTGCATATATGTTTAGGAGAATGATTTCTTCCTGCTGTACATACCCCTTAATACAAAATGTCCATCTTTGTCCCTTACAACTTTCCTGAGTATAAAGTTTGCATCACCTGATATTAGTATGGCCACTCCAACTTTTTTATGGGTGTTGTTTGCTTGGATACTTTTCCTCCAACCTTTTATTTTGAGTCTATGTTTGTTCTGACTATTCAGATGCATTTCTTGTAGGCAGCAGAAGGTTGGATTGAGGGTTTTTTTTTTATCCATTTAGCCACTCTGTGTCTCTTACCTGCTGCATTTAGTCCATTGACATTGAGAGAAAGAGTTGTCCTGGGATTTAATGCTATCTTTATTTCAAATTTTGCTGTGTCTTTTGGTCAGTCTTGTCTTAAAGTAGGTCTTTCAGTTTTTCTCTTAAGGCTGGTTTTGAGTCTGTAAAGTTTCTGAGCTGTTGTTTGTCTGTGAAACCATGTATTCTTCCTTCAATCCTGAAAGTGAGTTTTTCTGGGTACAGTATTCTAGGTGAAGCATTCATTTAATTGAATTTTGTCACTATGTTCCAACACTGCTTTCTGGCCTTGAGTGTTTCTGGTAACAGGTTTGCTGTAAATTTCTAGGATGCTCCCTTGAATGTAATTTTCCGTTTTGATCTTGCTGCTTTCAGAATTCTGTCTCTATCTGTGGGATTCTTCATTGTGACTAGGAAGTGTCTTGGGGTATTTTTTCTGGGGTCTCTTTTGGTTAGTGTTCTTCGGGCATGCAGGATTTGATCGCATGACTTTAACTCTGGAAATTTCTCTTTAATGATGTTCTTGACCATTGATTCTTCCTATAAAAATTTTTCCTGTGTCTCTGGGACTCCAATGAATCTTAAGTTGTTTCTGTTGAGCTTATCATAGACTTCTATTTTCATCTGTTCACATTCTTTGAGTAATTTTTCCATTGTATGTTCATTTGCTTTAAGTTTTTTCCCCCCCAAAAAATTAATTCATCTTCCACAGCACCAATTCTATTCTCAGCCTCTGGTACCCTGTTGGAGAGCTTATCCATTTTGTCATTCAATTTTGTGCTGAGTTTTTCAGGCCTGTTATTTGACCCGTTATTTCAGTATGGAGTGTTCTGGTTTCTGTCTTCATATTTTCTTGGTTCTTATTAGTGTTCTGTTCAATTCGATTCATGGTTTTGCTGAGTTCTTTGGGTATCTTCCATATTTCTTGTCTAAACTCCTTTTCTGAGAGACTGATTAGTTGACTGGCCATTTTCTGGTCATCAGAATTGTCATCTTCATTCTCTATGTCTGATGCTGGCCTGTGTTGTTACCCATTGTCACACTTGTATTGTGGGTTTTTCTATATGTTGTAGTAGTATTCATTTGCTAAATGATGTGCATGGCCACACTCCTCTGGCTCTGCTCTTTCTGGGTGGGTCGACTTGCTTCTAAGGAAGGGGAGCCTTCCATTAATGAAGCCTCACGCAGGATCAAATCTTAGGCCCGAGCATGCAGCAGAGAAGACAGTCTGGAGAAAAATGCTGGGCTTCAATGATCAGGTACAGTTCCTATTGTGATTTTTTTCTTCTTTTTGCAGTGGTGTTTTTCATTAGAAAGACCGCACCGACCGGGTAGGGAAGCAAACTGGCCATGTTCTTCTGGAGCCTCTGGGAGAACAAATTTTCTGGGCCCTTTTTGATCCACTCCCAAGAGGTTCAGGAGACAGGATAGTTGAGAGACACACACAGGCAGCACTCACAGTTTCTCACAGTTAGGAACCACTGGGCTGGCATAGATTTTCCCAGCCCAATGTCACAAACAGGGTCCTGCCTTCTGCGAAGTACTGTTTATAGCTGGTTTTCACATTTGGAAGCAGTTCCTTGGAGTTTCAGCCCTTGAATGAGCCTCTGGGAGAGAGACTTTTCTAGGCCCTTTTCGGCCCACTCCCAAAGGGTTCTGGAGACAGGACAGGAGACAAACAAACAAAGGCAGCACTCACAGTTGGGAACCACTGGGCAGGTGTAGATCAGAGGCCTTCTTGTAATCAGGCCAAGAAATTTTTTTGTTTTCCCCATATTTTCCTGGGCCTATGCAAACAACAGCGATTGCCACTGTCACACTTTTACTATTTTTTCTTGAACCCCTATCCTTTAAGAAAAAAAAAAACAATTTACTGAACTTAAAGACAAATAACTATACTTACCTGGCAGGGGAGATACCAAGATCACGAAGGTGGTTTTCCCAGGGTGAGGCTTATCCATTGCACTCTGGATGTGCTGACCCCTACGATTTCCCCAAATGTGGAAAACTCGTCTGCATGATTTGTGGTAGTGGGGAATGTGTTCGCGCTCTCCCCTGAAAAGAAAAACAACAACAAGAACAAGAACAACAACAACAAAACCCCCCCAAATAACTGAAGTGGAATGCCAGTCTCGAATACAGGCAGGCGATGGGAGGGGGACATTCGGAGGGGGGAATGTCACACTGGTGAAGGGGTGTGTTCTGTTTGTGACCATAACCCAAGTATAACCATGTTACTTAAATAAAAATATATAAAAAATACTAGCAACTCAAATAGAACAATATATTAAAATTTCATGATGAAGTGGGATTTAGCTTGAAAATACAAGGATGGTTTAATAAATGCTAGACAATAAATGTGATACATGATATCAATACAAGGAAAAATAAAAGTCTTATAATTATATAAATGTATGTAGGTATAAGAGTCTTAAAAGAATCGAGAGTATGTATTTTTAAATTGTTTGGAATAACTTTGTAGTATGCTTCTTGTGATCTGGGTTTTTGCTTTTGGGGACACTTTTGGTTAACATTTTAATTTTCTGATAATAATTTGTACAGGTGCTCTGTTTCACTTTGTTTCAGTCTTGTAAGGCTATAAATCCAAAATTTAAACATTTCTTTTAGATTATTTCACATAAATATTTTTATAGTAACTCCTGATGATACTTTGAATGTCTGTTATTTCTTGTGATGTTTATTTACCCTTTCCTTTTTTATTCAGTTTATTGGTCTTCTCTCTTGTTTGCCTGTAAGATTATTTCCTATCTTTTTACTTTGATCCTATATTTATCTGAACTATTCAGATAAAGGAATTTATTGCCATTATTTTGATGAAGTTTAGCATGTTTATATACTTATCTTTTAAAGAAGCCCTTTTAATGCTTCTTGTAAAACTAGTGTTCAGACCATGAATTTCATAAGATAATATTTGTACATGAAACTTTCCTCTAAGTTAAATGATAATATAGTTGTTCCTTCGCATCTTAGTGAGCTATCCATTTCAATGAGTTCTTTGTACTTTATACCTCCATTTATCCCTGGTTTATAGGTTACCACTTGATAGATCTTCTTAGAATCTCATGTGATTTTCTTTGTATATAAGTTCCCTCTGTGTTCTTGCTAATTTGAATATTCTTTGTCTTTTTTCATTCTGATTATGGTGGATTTTGTATTGTTTTCATTTGAGTCTATTTTGGCTGGGATCTTCTGGGGCTCTTGAGTTAGGATGATGTAGTGCTTACTTCTGTAAATTAATAATTTCCTCAATTTGTGTTTTTTTAAATTCACTTCCTTAGTCCTAAAAGATTCTGATGTTTCTTTTATTTTATTTTTAAATTTTATTTTTAATCATTTTATTGAGGTTCCAAAATTTACAATATTGTTAATTATATATCATACCATCATTATTCTAATACCACACGCATCACCAGCGAGTATACTTTCTTCCATCAGTATCCCAAGGGCCTCTTGCAACCCTCCATGCAGGCTAAGCTCTATAGACAAATATTTCTCAATAGATGAAAAAAAATCGCCTAAATAGACATAGAAACCTTTAATATAATATTGAAAAACTTTAAAATTCCTTAGCAAACTAGGAATATAGATCTTTCTTAATCTTATACAAAGTAATCATAAGTGCCAGGAGTGACTGTGCACAATCTATATGCTGGGAAATTTGTCTTTTTTTTTTAAACAAAGTGCTTTCAATGCATCTTGAAAAACTGGTTTCAAGGGTATGCATTTCCTAAACTATTGCCTGACCATGAAACTCTGTATCTTTCCTTCAAATCTGAATAGAGTATTATTATTGGTTATGCCTTTACTTCTCTTGCTTTGTTTTGTTTTTGTTTTTAAACTACATTTCATCATTGTTTTCTGGCTCATAGAATCTAATTTGATACATGTTAATTTGTGGGCATTCCTTTGTATATAAATTCCTTGTTTCATTTTACTGCTTTTTAATATTCTGTCTCTGTCTTTTGCATTCTAATTAAATTTCGTCTTAGATTTTCTGTCTGGGTCTATGTAGGATTCTCCTCTTGGATCTCAGTGCCTGGACAGAGCTGGGAAAATCTAAGCTATAGGTTTTTTAACCATTGGTTATTTACCAAATTTGCTTACTTGTTCTTCAGAGTCTCTGCCAATTCTTTTTTGTTTGTTTTAGGCCACACCTGAATTTGATTCCAGCTCTTTGCTCAGGGATTATTACTGGCAGTGCTCAGAAAACCAAAAGGAGTGTTGGGGAATTGAACTAAGGTTGACCTATTGCCTGACTGTTGATTCTTATATTGTTCCTCTTGAACTCATCCCATAGCTCTCTGGTGTGCTGTTCATATCCATTCAAACTTTTTTCTGCCTTATGTTGTTTTCTAGAGGATAACTGCACCTCATCTTGGAGCTCCTTAATCTTTTCTCAGATACTGTTATTCCTCTCTTCATTCCCATCACTTCTGAATAAAATATTCTTATTCCTAATTTCCTATTTTCTTGTGCCTTGCTAACTACCTTGTCATTATTTCTTTGAGTTCAGTAAACATAGACCACACAAGGCATTATCTGAGACATTTTCATGCTTTTATTTTCTTATTGAGATTGATGGACTTCTGAAAATTTTATGCAGACTTCTGCATTGGGTTTGCTGTAGGAAGATTAAATCCTTATAGTTAACCAACTCCCTCATTTTGGTTCTCTGTGGGATCAGGCTAGGTGTTGTACTTTCCTTTCTGTACTAATTTCCACCCAGTGTCAGAAGGTATGATTACTGTGAGGTATGATGACAGAATGTACATTGCCATGTGATTCAAAAAATGTTGAGGTGGATATCAGATATCAGATGTGAAAGCTAAGGGGACCCAACTGTAAGGGAGAAGACTCTACTTCAGGTTCCAAAACTATCCCAGAATGTCTGCTAGGGAATTGTACAAACTTTGCTTGAACTTCTTTTTTCATGCTTAAAACTTTTATTTAGATGTGCCAATTGTTTATATTTGATTTTGTTATCTTTGACCCTGGGATCAATTCGACACCTCTTCAAATTCTGGAGAGTCTTGCCTATCTTTCTCCATGTATTTTATGGATACTGATCTAATCTCAAGGACTTTACTTCAGTAAATTTAACTTTATGAATGGTGTGAGATACAGTCCCAGTTTCATTTGTTTTACATGTGTTATCCAGCTTTTATGACACCATTTGCTAAAAATTTTCCCATATCATGTACTGAAATACTTTTTCTTTTTTATGCTTTTGTTTTTGGATCACACTCAGCAGTGCTCAGGGGTTACTCCTGGCTCTATGCTCAGAAATCATACCTGGCAGGCTCGGGGGACCATATGAGATGCCAGGGATCGAATGTGAGTTCGTCCCAGGTCGGCAGCATGCAAGGCAAATGCCTACCACATGTTATCACTCTGGCCACTCAGATATTTTTATGATTTAATTGTTTATAAATCTGAGGGTTTAACTTTGGGCTCTTTCTGTTCCATTGTTCTGTGGTGTATCTTTATTTCAGTGATATTTTTAAATAGTTTTTTATTACTATAGTAAAGTTTTTCTGACAATTTAATGGAAGAATTTCTTTAATTTAGGATTTTTTTGAAGTCATTAAAGTTTATTTAAAGGAAATATATCACATAGTTGACACAATTAATTATAATACATTTGCTTTAGGAATAAGAACAAAGGCAAATTTATTAAAAATAGAAAAACTAACGAGATGGAAGAGAAAGAAATGCTTCAGTAGCAAGTATATTTTTGAAAATCATTGAATCACCAATTAACTCATTAAAGGCCAAGCAGAGGTTTAAAAAGCTTTTCTTCCTCCTTCTCCTCCTCCTCCTCCTTCTTCTTCCATACTCATGACTAAGCGCTCAGAAATTGCCCCTGGCTTGGGGGGACCATATGGAACGCCAGGGGATTGAACCACAGTCCTTCCTTGGCTAGCACTTGCAAGGCAGACACCTTACCTCTAGCGCCACCTCTCCAGTCCCTCCTCCTCCTTCTTTTTCTTCTTCTTCTTCTTCTTCTTCTTCTTCTTCTTCTTCTTCTTCTTCTTCTTCTTCTTCTTCCTCTTCTTCTTCTTCTTCTTCTTCCTCTTCTTCTTTCTCTTCTTTCTCTTCTTCTTCTTCTTCTTCCTCTTCTTTCACTTCTTTCTCTTCTTCTTTCTCTTCTTTCTCTTCTTCTCCTTTTTCTTCTTCTTCTTCTTCTTCTTCTTCTTCTTCTTCTTCTTCTTCTTCTTCTTCTTCTTCTTCTTCTTCTTCTTCTTCTTCTTCTTCTTCTTCTTCTTCTTCTTCCTTCTTCCTTCTTCTTTTAGCTTTATCCAGAGATCTTTAACCTTCCAGATCTACACTTAGAATTACTCCTCATGGTGCTTGGGTGGCCAAAGAGGATGCCCTACAGAGTGTACTATCTTTCTTAGCTATATGATACATATTTTCTAAGCAGTGAGGTTAGATTTTGTTTCTTTTGTTTGTTTGTTTTTGGGCCACACCCAGTGATGCTGAGGCGATAGTCCTGGCTATGTGCTCAGAAATTGCTCCTGTATTGGGGAGCGTACAGGACACCAGGGATCTAACCAAGGTCCACCTTGGATTGGTCACATGTAAGGCAAATGCCCTACCACTGTGCTATTGCTCTGACCCTGGATTTTGTTTCTTGATTCATTAAGTCACTTTATTCCTCTAATAGGAGTGCTTGGTCCATTGATATTTGGAGATATCATTGATATAGGGGAGTTTGTTGTAATTTCTAATGAATATTTAACTTTTGTTTGTTTGGGGACCACACCAGGTGGCTCTCAGTAGTTATTCCTGGCTTTGCACTCAGAAATTACCCCTGGAAGACTCGGGAGACCATATGGGATGCCAGGAAAAGAACCTGGGTTGCCCACTGTGCTATCACTCTGGTCACAGATATGTAATTATTGTTTAATTTGTTTATTGGAGGACATTCAGTATTTATTGAAGTGCTGGTTTGGATGAACTAATATCTTAGCTGTTGCTTGAGCATATTTTTTATCCCTCACTCAAATCTGAGTGGTTCTTGCAGGGTAAAGGATTCTTGGTTAAAAGCTCTTTTCTTTTCACTCTGTACTTTGAATATACCATTTCATTTTCTGAGTTTCACTTGAGAAATATGTTGTTAATTTAATGTTATTTCCTTTGTATTTGAGGCATAGAAGTTGTTCATAGTAATCTCTTAGGATTATTTATATTTCTGAGATATTTGTATAATTTGCCCCTTTCATTTCTGGTCTTAGTTATTGAGGTTTGTCTCCTTTTTCTTTATGAACTTGGCTAATGTTTTTCTTTTCTTTTCTTTTGTTTGATTTTTTGGTTTGGGCCCACACCTCATTGCCCCCAGGGCTTACTCTTGTCTCTATACCCAAATATCACTCCTCTTGGGACTGAAGGATCCTATGCAATGCTGGGCAGGGAACTAAGGTTGTCTTCATGTCAGGCAAGTGCCTTTCTCACTATACTATCTCTACAGCCTAATTTTAAATTTTATTTGAACTCACCAATTTCATTGAATGGTGAAAAGGTCATTGCTCTAAGTCATCTTCAAGTAGCATCAAAAGTTTTGATGCATCTAAGGATTTCATGAAACTTCTACCTTTGTTTTTGAAGTAATTTAATTCTTAACTCCTCCCCGCCCCCTAAATTCCACCCTGAGTACCAGAGTGGAGCTCCAAGTTCCAAGGGTTCTGGGCTGTTATCTGGTGTTCGTGTTCATGATGCCAAGTTAGCATTTATCATCAATAATTCATTGCATTGTGAGTATCTCTTGGCAGGACCAGTGAAAAAGAAGTTAGTTGCATAGCACTAGCCAGTTGAATAATTGGAAATCATCTGAGGTATAGCAAGAATTTAGAGGCTCAGTGTGTATTGATGTGTGTATATGCAAGCCATGAAGAGCAGAGCAGTCTCCTGAGGAAAGTAAGAGTGGACCATGGGTGAAGACTGAATTGGGTTTGAACAGGGAGATGGGTGGAGCCCAGGTATAGCCCTGAAGGTTATCTGCAGCAGAAGCTGGATTGGAACATGGTGGGCTATAATCTGGGGCCAAGTGGACATGTAGAAAGGGCCCAGCTACTATACTTAGAGTACCTACAAAATGGAAGTAGAGTAGAGCATTTGTGTGTTTTTATTTATGTCTTTTATAAGTGGCTTATAATGTTCATTAAATATCTTTAACCTCCTTTGTTCAATTGTTTTCTAGATATTGGAGGGGTTTTTTTGATGTGGTAAATTAATAAGATCATTTTGAAAACATTTTTATTCTAAATTGTTGTTTATATATAATAAAACAGAATTCTGTGCAATGACTTTGTAATCTGCTATTTAACTATATAAGTTTATTGTTTCTATATATTCCTTTTTACTTTAACTCTTTCTGTGAGCTTTTAAGGGCATACTTTAGGGTTCTCCAGCTGCAATATATGTCAACTGCAAATAATGATGATTTTATTTCCTCTTTACAATCTGAAGTACCTTGGTATCTTTCATCTTCTCTACAAAGCCATTGTAATTAAAACTGCATAATATCTGAACAAAGGCAAACTCTAAAATCAGTGGAATAGAATTGAGAGTACAGAGATAAGCTCTCAGATATATGAGCAATTAATTTATGATAAGAGGGTTTGAAGTGGAGCAAAGAGAGTCTCTTTAGCTAATAGTACTAGAACAGCTAGTTAACCACATGCAAAAAAACCAATTTAGGCCCCCTATCTTATATTATTTTAAGATATATTCAAAATGGATCACAAAACATTTTATCAAATCTGTGTCCATAAAATACAGTGAGGAGAACAAGGCATCTCAAAGATCTTTACTTAAGAGGAGTGTTCAAAAAAAAAAAAAAAAAGAGGAGATGCAACCTTACTGGAAAGGAAAAAAGCCCAGAAAATAATAAATGGGAACATATAAAGTAAAAAGCTTCTGAAGGGCAAAAATAATGAGACACAAGTAAAACAGAAACCCTTTTGATTAGAAGAAAATATCTGCACAACACACATTAGACAAAGAGATAATGTACTAATGTACACGGTATGTAAAGCACGCTTATAACAACAACGACCTCAACCCCATCTCTCCCAAATAGGAAGAAATAAATATACAATTCCTCAAAAATGACATTACATGGCTAACAGGTAATTTGGAAAAATGTTCATCATTTATTTTCAAGAAATGCAAATCAAAATGGCAGTGAGTTGTTACCAGATATCTGTGAGAATACTCTAAACTCAAAGTTCAGAAAAAAATCAGTGCTATTGGAAATGTGGGAAAAACAAAAGGAGATCTTATTCATTGCTAGCACTTCTGCTTTCTTCAGCCTCTTTGACAAATAGTTTGGAGTCTTCTCAAAATTTAAAATACAAAAATCCATTTGACCCTGTAATTCCTCTTGTGGAGAAGTATCCCAAGAGCCAAAATTTTTTCTTATTTCCTGTTTTGGTTTATGGGTCACATCCAGTGGTAATCAGGGCTTACTCCTGGCTTTGTATTTGGGGGTTCTCTTTTAGCGGTTCTTGGAGGACCATACAGGATATCAGGGATGGAACTTGGGTCAGCCACATGCAAGGCAAGTGCCCTACTGCTGTACTATCATTCTAGCTCTCAAAAAAATCTTAAGAAATATATGCACATCTATGCTAATCACAGAACTATTATTTTTACTTTTTTCCTTTTTGGGCCACATCTGGCAGTGTTCAAGAGTTACTCCTGGAGGGACATGGGATACCATATGTGATGCTATTGCTGGAGATTAAAACCTGGGTCATTCAAGTGCAAGGCAAGCACCCTACCCTCTGCACTATCACTCCAGCCCAATCACAGCACTATTTACTACAGACAGGTTTTGAAAACAACCCAAGAGCCCAACACTAGTGAGTAAGATGAGTGAATAAGCAAATTGTGATACACACATACATATGCACATACACATAAACATATAATGCACATACACATCCCACTCAGCTAAGACGAAAGATGAAATCTTGCCATTTTCTGCAACTTTGATAGTATTGAAGCGAGTCATGCAGTCATGCTAAATGAAGTGAAAGAAAGAAGATGACAAGTCCCCAGTGATCTCAAACATACACAGAAACAAAGCCAGGGATCAGACAGTCCTCTGAGAAACTGTCAAAAGAACTGTGGTCAGAGTGAGCAGGAAGTGGGGAGGGAACATCAAAAAATGGTGGAGGAATCCTGGCACTCTGGTGGTGACTTTGTGCATCATCGCTGCAAAGACAAAAGCTTTGAACTATGAATACTATGAATACTTTGTAAATCATGGTGATTTAATAAAAAATTAAAAAAGCAAAGGCCAATTACAGGAAAGGAAAATATAGCTATTCATTAAGTATTATCATTCAGCAACACTACTGATCAGTTCTGGATTAAGACTTATAATGGCTTGGCAAAATAGTCATCAACTCAGAGTGGAATGTACTGTCCATCATAGAGAAGAAAGTTTGATCACAATAGTCACAGGAATCTGACTATAACTGTGAGAAAACAGTGAAAGACTGGAAGCCTGCTGAGAGAAGGTGCTTCACAGACTCCTGCTGAGCTGAGATCTGAGGTATGTTTTCTGGCTCCTGCCTCATTCCTGGAGCTCAGCACAGAGGGTTCTTGTGGCAAGTGGTGGTTGATGCCAGGATAACCTCTTACACCTTCTGAAGCCACATCCTGTTGCCTGAAAGAAAGGTGTCTTACAAGTCATTTCCACTGTACTAAGATAATTTCAATAGAAATTTAGCAATGAAACACAATCAGAAGCATTACATTAAAAAATCTTTCTAACCATATAATCTTCTGCATGCTAGATTCCAAGGTAGACATTTCATTTTATAGATTAGGAAGTAGGTGAGATTGGCATTTCAGTTACTCATTCTTGACTTCCCATGCCTTACACTTTGTTCCGGCTTGCTTGATTGCATGCTTCCACATAAAATGTTAAGTTTTATTAAGGAAATTTATGATTACCAAAAGTGCTAAAACCTAACAAGTGCTAGTGTGTGGAAATAATGATAGGTTGAAAGAATAAATAAGGAATGGATTTGCAAACAAAAACTGTGTTCTGGAGAAAGAAAAAGACTATAGTGACTCCATTGAAATAGAATCAACTAAGAAGACTATGTCCCAGTTGGCTTGGGTTTCAGGTAAGACATGTAACACACACACACAACACTCACCTTAAGCCCCATGAACAAAACTGCCACATGTAGATTTGCCAAGACATCCACTAAGAATCCTCTTTCCTATTTCAGTCTTTTACAATACTTCGTGTCAGAATAATCTCATAATATCGCTGTTTCATTTGGCAGAGCTAAAGCTGCAAATCCGAATGGCTGTTTCTGATGTCTGAGTTCATCATGACCGAGGTAAAATTGGGTGAGTACTAACCACACTCTTGTCCCATCTGCCTTCTTTCTTTACCAACCTCCCCACCCTTTTCGAATCTCAGCTGTTGGTGTATCCGCTGCACTGGTTCAGTCAGCAGTGCTCTCTCCAAAACATCTACCACAGAGAAGACATCTTGGCCAGAAGAATTTAGCAGATAGGATGACTACAGGTGTTGTTGGGTTGCAGGACTAGACTGAAAGTTAATGTCTGAGAGTGTCTCACTAATTTTGTGGTCACTGTTCTTGGCCTTTGCTCTTGGATCAGAATCAGAGTAATAGTACCTTGAGAGTGTGACTCATTTCATGCCAACTTATGAACTGCTGCTTTTCCTCCAACTGTTATACTAGCATCTCAGTTGTTGCTGTGCTAAGTGTTAAGTTTCCTGCCCTAATAACTGTTCAGAGTTTTTTTTTACTCGGGTTCATTGCATGAAATCATTTTAGAGTTGGGAAGTTGAAGAGGATCTGGGTGTTAGGGTAGCTACCCTATGATATGCATATAGGAGGCTAGTGTTGCAACGCACTCAGCATTGTAGACATTGTTTTCAGTTGAATAGAGTAATGATAGGATATGGCTAACTAATAGGGATTCTCATGGTGTTTTATTTTTGGTTCATATTTTTTTATTTTTATTTTGATCATAATGGCTTACATATTCTTCACAGTAGTATTTTAGGCACATATTAACATTGAATCAGGGGAATACCCATCACCAAATTTGTCCTCCCCCCATACCAGTTCCCTTTCTGCAACCCATATACCCCACCATTCCCCCCAACCCCTGCTGATAGAGTACGTGGTCCCCTCTTTGTCTAGCTTACTATTAGTGATCTTATATCTGTTTGGTCCTGGTACCCTCCCTTGTTTCCCCCTCTATTTAAGAGGCAGAGCTATATAAATCGAGTTATGTGGTTTTGTTTGAAGGAAAGAAAAGCAATATATTGGGGTACAAAATAAGAAAAAATAAAAAAAGAAGTCAAATACGCTGAAAATGGATGGAGTCCTTCTAGAGGCTTTCAACCTCAGTTTGAGAGAGGATGTGAAAAAGGTAATTGAAACACCACAACAATACAGAAAGAAATATCAAATTAAATATCCAGTGAGCACTACAGCAATAAAGACAAGCACTACACCATATTCTCGGTTCTGAAATCAAATCATGCCATAATACAAAAAGAATGTCATGGTGTTTTTTAAAAGTTCTTACTAGTCTTATCTTAAGCAGAAAAGGTTGAGGTCAGAATAAAAGAGATTCTGATTTATTTCTTCAAAGAGTAAACTGGCTAAACAAATCATAAACATTTTAAGTTATTTTTCTCCAACACTCTTATAAAATAATGCCAGAAGCAATGTTTCATAAGAATATTAACAAATAAAATTATAGTGACATTATAATTTTCACTATTATATTAGGCTGCTTGACCCACTTCTATTCATACTTGTATAACTTTAGGCAAGTTAATTTTCTCTTTCCAGACTCATCAACTGTAAAATGATGGGGCTGGTATAAATAAGTTTTAGGATGATTTTCCTAGCAATAAATTTATCCAATTCAAGGATATATTACAAATCTCTCAATGAAGCTAGAATCAATTGTTTAAGGGAACTATGTCCCAGAACTGTCACATCTTGAATACAGGAGGGTATGATGGAGGAGGTAGATGATGGGCATTCGTGATGGGAATGCTGCACTGGTGAAGAGGGGTGTTCTTTTTATGACAGAAACCCGACTACAAACATGTTTGCAATCATGGTGCTTAAGTATAGATATTATGTTATATACATATTTATTTAAAAAGCCATTTTTACTGTCTCCTGAACATCATGGAGTGGGCCGAAAAGGACCCAGAAAATTCGCTATCCCAGAGGCTCATTCAAGGGCCAAAACGCCAAGGAACTGCTTCCAAATGTGAAAACCGACTATAAGCAGTACTTTGCAGAAGGCAGGTCCCCTGTTTGTGACGTCAGGCTGGGAAAATCTACGAATCTACACCTGCCCAGTGGTTCCCAACTGTGAGAAATTGTAAGTGCTGCCTGTGTGTGTTTGTCTCTTGTCCTGTCTCCTGAACCTCTAGGGAGTGGGCCGAAAAGGGCCCAGAAAATTCGCTCTCCCAGAGGCTCCAGAAGAGCATGGCCATTCCACTTCGCTACGCGTGTCTGAAGAGTGCCAACCAAAAGAGACCCTAGAAAAAATACCCCAAGACACATCCTAGTCACAATAATGAATACCACAGATAGAGATAGAATTCTGAAAGCAGCAAGATCAAAAAGGGAAATTACATTCAAGGGAGCATCCTAGAGATTTACAGCAGACCTGTCACCAGAGACACTCAAGGCCAGAAAGCAGTGTTGGGACATAGTGACAAAACTCAATGAAATGAATGCTTTGCCTAGAATACTGTACCCAGAAAAACTCACTTTCAGCTTTGAAGGAAGAATACATGGTTTCACAGACAAACAACAGCTCAGAAACTTTGGTACATATACACAAGAGAATATAATGCAGCTGTCAGTAGAGATGAAGTCATGAAGTTTTCCTATACATGGATGTACATGGAATCTGTTATGCTGAGTGAAAAAAGTCAGAGAGAGAGAGAAATGCAGAATGGTCTCACTCATTTATGGGTTTTAAGTAAAATGAAATACATTCTTGCAATAATACTTTTCAGACACAAAAGAGAAAAGAGCTGGAAGTTCCAGCTCACCTCATAAAGCTCACCACAAAGAGTGATGAGTTTAGTTAGAGAAATCACTACATTTTGAACTATCCTAATAATGAGAATGTATGAGGGAAATAGAAAGCCTGTCTAGAGTACAGGTGGGGGTTGGGTGGGGAGGAGGGAGATTTTGGACATTGGTTATGGGAATGTTGCACTGGTAATTGGTGGTGTTCTTTACATGACTGAAATGCAAACAATCATGTATGTAATTAAGGTGCTTAAATAAAATATAAAACAATGCATTTTTTAAACCACAAACAATTAATTGCACACTTCAGTGAAACAAACTGTAATTGGTCTGGGGCCATAATCAAAGGTGTGGAGCACATGCTTTGCTTGTGTGAGGCAGAAAGTTTATTCCCCACATTGCATGACCTCCCAAATGCCATGAGGTGCGGCCCTGATGGCTCCCATAATCCCAGGCTAGAGCACCAAACTGCCAGTTGACATAGGATTGGTCTGAGTCTAAAGTCATCAGAGGTATCTTCTAATCCCAATTGGGAACAACTCCTCAAAATAAATCACTGGAGTATGATATCTTTAATTGCTGACTATTTTCGACATAACTTGAAAAAAGTAATGGAACCAGTAGCAATGAAAAATAAATTATAGCTCTAGCAACTTTATTCTACACAAATAAGATTCAACTCAACATCATTCTATTATAATTGTGGGATTCCATTTATTTGTTAAATCATTGAAAAATGTGTAGTCAAAAATAATGTGTGTCTCTGAATCTGATAGAAAAACTAGGGCAGCTGGCATGTTAGAAAATAGAGAGTACCCAGAAAGTAAGAGTCTACTAAAATTTCTTGTCCTTGTTGATGTACTCAAGCCTATTCCACTGATCTGAGGGTCTGTCTTTATTTCAATACCATGCTCTTTTTGATAACTATTACTTTGTAATACAGTTTAAAGTTGGGGAAGGTAAGAAGGTAATGCCTCCCATATTCCTTTCCCAAAGGATTCCTTTAACTTTTCAAGGGGGTTTATTGTTCCAAATAAATTTCAGGAGTGTTATCCACTTCTTTGAAGAATGTCATGGGTATCTTTAGAGGGATCACATTAAATCTGTACAATGCTTTGGAGTATTGTTATTTTAATCCTGCCAATCATGAACAGGGTATGTGTTTCCATTTCTCCCTGTCCTCTTTTATTTCTTGAAGCAGTGTTTTAGAATTTTCTTTCTATAGGTCCTTCACATCTTTTGTCAAGTTGACTCCAAGATATTTGAGTGTGTGTGACACTATTGTGAATGGAGTTGTTTTTTTTTTCTTTCTTTTTTTTTTTTTTTTTTTTTTGTTTTTT
>PVKC010004196.1:24490-36507 GCA_004027635.1 Crocidura indochinensis | reverse complement strand
AAGGAGTAATGTGGGTTAGTGGTGTTTGGGACGGTAAGAGTAAAGGAGTAAAAAATAAGTTTTGCAGGGGAGTGGGAAAGGGCAGAATACAAGTAGACATTCTGGATACACAAACAATAACATAAGGATGGGGAATATTCTTAATATAAAACAGTGCGCGGTTTCCACCCCGGGAGGCCTGGAGGCCAGGAGCCGAAGAGGGGGCGCTAGGAGCCTATTGAAACCCCCAGCACACCCAAGTTAGAGAGAAGGCCGTCCACATGAGGCCTCCCGAGCCCATGCTGGGTAGACCCTGTCTCCAGCTCAAGAAAGGATAGACAGAGAGCCGGAAGCCAGGATCCACCCACACCACACCCTGGGCTTTTCCCACTCCAGATCTAGGGAAAAGGGAGGAAAGCTTGGGACCCCATCTAGGAGGGGACACCCCCACCCCGAACCCACCTGGTCTGACCACCTGGGCTGCCACCCCAGGAGGCCTGGAGGCCGGGGGCTGAAGAGGGGGCGCTAGGAGCCTATCGAGACCCCCAGCACACCCAAGTTAGAGAGAAGGCCGTCCACATGAGGCCTCCCGAGCCCATGCTGGGTCCTAATCTTTCTTTTTAACAAATTTCTTGCACTGATGAATTCAAGCACTCAACACCCTTGACACAGGTTTTACACTATTAGGCACGATAGGCTGGGCAGCCTAGGGAATGGTTTGTGCACTGCTTGGATCATACCTCTCTCCTATAGAAAGTTTTTCAAGTTGTATTTTTGTTAAGATTCAGAATTACACTGAAATGTCACTTTAGATATTTTATTTTCCTGTGTAACTTAATCTACATTTATAAGAAAAATATGCTGAGGGGCCAAAGCAGAGTGGATTTGACTCTTCTCTTGCATGCAGCCAACTGAGTTGAATCGCCAGCATTCCATTGTTCTCTAAGCCACCTGAGAGTAATCCTCTTAGCACCTTTAGAGGTGACTCCTAAAACTAACTACATAAATATCTACATGTACATAATAAAAACATTAATAATAAAGTCTGCTTGCATAAATGCTATCATTTTTAACATGTTTTGAAAGTAAAGTTTCAAATTAAACTTTTGTATAATTCAAACTTTTAGTGTGAGGCTACACAAATTCTAGCAGAGATTTCAAAGATTTCTAAGTGCTTTGTTTTTCTTCATTCAGATATTTTTACAATTAGAATTTGTCCTGCAAAGAGTGGGCATTCATAGGGGCTGTCCAAAAGTCTGGGGATGTTGAAAGTTTAAATAAGTTCAAGTGATTGCTCCAGGGAGGTGACTGAAATTGTTGTTGAAGTCCATAATCAATAGTAACTTTCTTCAGGCCAATCTGATCTATCAGCATCTTTCTTTTCAGTCTCTTTATGAACAGTTTGTACTTTAATTCAGACTTGATTTTATTAAAATAGTTACTGAGTGCTAAGTTCTGCTTGATAACACTCTTTTGAGATTTAGTCCATCAAATCAAAATAGATTTAGAAAAATCAAATATAATCCTCATTCATATTGAGGCACCATGATCTACAATATTGCTAATGATAGTTTCATGTTGATGTTATTTCTGTACCACATACAGACACATGTTGCTAAAGTACCTCCACCAATGTCCCAAAGAACCCTCTTTCTTCCTTCTCTTCCTCCAATTTTTTTCAACCAACTCACCAGCTCCACTGCTATTGGCATTTTGTTGCTCCCTTTTTTATCTATTTATATATCTTTTGTATGAGAATTCACTTTATATATTTTCTTCTCTTTCTGACTGACTTCTCTCAGTATGATATATACCCTCTAAATTTAGTTGATGACAACTTGCAAGATTTTATTTTTTAAAGCTGCATAATATTTTATTTATTTATATATAAAATATATATAACATATAATATATAAATATATATTATAATATATATAAAATATGTTTATATTTAAGTATACTTTATACATAATATATTTAAATTTATAAAACACTGTGCATATATATTTATACAAACATTACCACTTATTTTCTATGAGATTTTATTTGTTTATGGGTTATACCAAAGTTTTTGTGTTTTCAGAATTGATTCTAAGAAATGTTGCCACCCTATGCAAAAATTATATGTAAATTCCATTCTTATTCTTTTTGAAGAATCTTCATATTGCTTTTTATAGAGGTTGAATGAGGTTACATTCCCATCCTCAATGAATAGTAATTCCTGTCTTACTCTATCTCCTCCAGTACTGGTTGTCTCAGTCATTTTATATTTGCCATTCTCACCGATGTGAGATAATGTATCATTGTTGTTTTGATTTTCATTTTCCTAATAATAAGTGATGATAAGAACTTAATAAGTGATGATGAGATATTTTCCAAGTCCTGTTAACCACCCATATGTCTTCTTTGGAGAAGTGTCTGTTCTTTCCATTTTTGGATGGGGATATTGGATTTTATGTTATTTAGCTTTGTGAGTGTTATGTACATCTTGGATTTTAGCCCTTTTTCTGGTGTGTTATATGCAAGTATTTTTCTCACATTCAGTAGGGTGTCCTTTTATTTTAACTTTCATTTCTTTTGCCATGGAAAAACTTTTTTGTTAGATGTAGTCTTTAAATTTTTATTTTGTATCTTTTGCTGCTAGATTTAGACTGTTAACCATATTCTGGACCTTTTATATTTTCCTCAATGTATTGTATGAATTCTGATCTCATCTCGAGATCTTTATGCTACTGTGAATTTGAGGAACAACCCAACCTTATTTTTTACATGTGATTTATGCAGTTTTCTTAAAATCATTTGTTGAAATGTTTTGTGCATACACAGACACAAGAAACTAAGCAGAGTCACATCTCACATTGAGATCCTGTCAGTGACTCAGCAACACCAATCAGCCCCAGGTTAGGAGACAGGAGAAGTGCAAGACCAAGGGGAGAGGGCTATTAGCCACACAGGTTAGGATCCACCCAAACACACTCCCAAGAAATGAGGAAGAGCAACATTGGACCTGTTTATGACTCACATATTTTTCTGAATATAGGTCTTGCTTCACTTCATGTTCTTAACAACAATTTTGTAGATTAGTTGTTAATAAAATTTGAGGGAAAAGGGAAAGTAAATATTTAGTTTAAAAGATTAAAAACTGTGGTGTGAGGATGATAAACTTTTTTTAGTCTTTTTTTTCTTTTAATAGTATTTTATTTAAACACCTTAGTTTCAAACATGATTGTGGTTGGGTTTCAGTCATATAAGAGGACATCCCCCATCACTAGTGCAACATTCCCACCACCATGTCCCAAATATCCTCCTCCCCACCTGCCCCATGGGTACTCTATACAGGTTTCTTTTAGAGCTCAAATAGCACCTAAGTGATAGAACCAGAATTCAGGCATGAAGCCACTTTAGCATCCACGAACTCTTTTTATTCACATGTATAGAAAGCCATGCATTCATAAATAAAAGAAACGGACATGTGTAGCAAATATAAATGTTGTCTTCCAAGTTCATTATAAGCAGAGACTACTTTGTCTATTTAGTTGTATATATTAGGTTTATTTTTCTTTTTTAATATCCATAATGAACATTCATATTTCAGATGTATCATTCTTGGTTGAATTGTAATGCTGTTTAAATAGTATTTGTAGAAAATTAAGTGTCTAAAACTATGGCACTTTTTAGCAAAGGGCATCTCCATGTATTTATCAGTCAAGGAAATGACTCATTCAATTATAATACTTTTACTAGTAGATTTATATGTCTATGAGATCTATGAGTGTCAAAATGATTTGGAGCAACATGCTTTCATAACTTTAACAAATTGCCTAGTCTAAAGTCATATTATAGTCAGAAAGTATGTTCAAGTTTGTTTAGCTTGATTTTCTGACTATTTAGCATTCTTCAAATTGTATAACTAGTAACCCCTTTCTTAGGTCAAACTTCATTCTGGCAATAGTATCATTAGCTAGTCATCTCTATGAGAAAGGGTGTTCTAATGTTCAATTTTTTTAAAGAAAATATAGCAAGTGTAGGTGATAATAGTAAAAATGGATAAATTCCATATAAAATTATATTTAATAATATTAATTAGCTGTAAATTATTTTCAAAACCACTGTACTAATATTTTTTTCTGTACAATGGTTCCTCAAAATCGAAAAAAAAATTGTCAGAGACCACATTATTCTCACCTCTTATATCTTGACAAGAGCTTAGTTCAAATTCTACTTAATAAAAATTTGATCCAGAAATAAAAATTATATTTTCTTTTTTTTCTTTTTTTTTTTTTTTTTTTTTGGTTTTTGGGCCACACCCGGTTACGCTCAGGGGTTACTTCTGGCTATTCGCTCAAAAGTCGCTCCTGGCAGGCACCGGGGACCATATGGGGAACCGGGGGATCGAACCGCGGTCCATCCTAGGTTAGCGCAGGCAAGGCAGGCACCTTACCTCCAGTGCCACTGCCCGCCCCCCTATATTTTCTTCTTTTGTAATTCAGATCTTTTTCTGATCCTATTTTCATGCTATATCCAAAGCATTCATAAGTTTCTAAGCATGATACATGAAAGAAAATTTGATGTCCTGAAATAAAAAAACAAGTTATTTTTCTTTAAGGTTTAGGCCACACCCAGCAGCTCTCCAGTGATACTCCTGGCTCTGCACTCATAAATTGTTCCTGGCAGGCTCATGGAATCATATGGAGTCTAGGAATCGAACCTGGGTCTGTCCAGAGTCAGCAGCTTGTAAGGCAAACACCCTACAGCTGTGCTATCACTCTGGCCCAAGACAGCAAGTTTTATATTTGTAAATATAGTTTATATATCAAATTAAAACACTGTTAGGCCAATAATACAATATACCTACAATTTTTCCATTCTTTTAATATTTTTCTTTTTTGACTTTAACTAGAATGCACACATAATTTTGCTTACTGCTCAGTTTTCGATGCTCTGTAAGCATTTACTATATTGCTATCATTGCATTAATACAGTGAGGAGTAGGGACCAGAGAATAGCTAGGTGGCTAAAATACTTGACTTGCAAGCATAAGGCCATGAGTTTAATCCCACCCAGCATGTACTGCTGCATGCATTGTGTTCAATTCTGAAGTCTTCTCTTTGGGCTGGTAGCTCTGCTATATGAGAATCTCTGGGCCATGATTTATTTTGGGTATCTGACTTGTGCAAGCAGAATAAACACAGTGCAGAATCCCTGGTGGGCACTGTAGGAAAACTGAAGCAAACTCTAGAAAGTACTATAACCAGGTGTAAAGCATTAGAATTTAAAATGTGATCTTTAGTGGGTATATATTAAAATCTCTGAACTAAAGGAGTATGACTCCAACAAATCGCCACAGATAACATGTGTGTAATATGTGCACAAGCATCCTAATGAAAAGTATGTGTCACCGTTAGTCATAGCAACATCAATTGAAGGATTTAGTAAAATAAAAATTAAATAAAATCACACATATTGACAAAATTTTTTTTTGATTTTTCAGGCCACACGTGTTTGATGCTCAGGTGTTACTCCTGGCTAAGCGCTCAGAAATTGACCCTGGTTTGGGGGACCATATGGGACACTGGGGAATTGAACCACGGTCCTTCCTTAGCTAGTGCTTGCAAGGCTGACACCTTACCTCTAGCACCACCTTGCTGGCCCCACATATTGACAAAATTTTTGTGTAATCTTGATTATTTGAATCAGGAATTCATAGACGGTATAGCAGTAACATCATTACTGGCACCAGTATTGGTATTCCACAAACAGAAGGGAGATACTAATTTATTAGAATGGGATTGGACAGTCCTATTTTGTGTCCAGTTCTCTGATGTCCTTGCTTAACTTCCATATGAATCTCCATTAATGTACATTTTTCTCAAAATATGATAGGTTAATATTTCTTACAGTGTGACCTATTTACTTCCATATATAGGAATAGCTCCATGCCACATGAAAGTCAGCGGCTGATACTTAGCCAACTCTTTGATATTCTTTTGGTTGAGACAAATAGTTAAGCCAATTTAGCTTAAAGGTGAAGACACACAGAATCTCTCTTTCTATGGTCAAGTGGCATTTATATACACAGAAGGAATGAATTGCTAATACCCAACAGAAACTGTCTGTCCTGGGTCAGTCATATGCAAGGCAAGCGCCCTATCCATGTGCTACCACTCCAAACCACCCCCCAATTTTTATGTTATGCATATTCCAGAACCTCTGCAGATATGTTCTTAGCCACTAACAAAGATATTCTAAACTAGTACAATGAGTTCATGAGGAGTGTCATTATGATAGCAGGAACAGAGTATAATGTCTGGGTCAAACAATAATATAGACCCCTTTTACCTACCACTAGTGATAACTGCCACTGTCAAAAATGGATTCTATAAAGTTAGTATGGCAATATTTTTCAAGGTGTCCAATCAGCTCCATGCTTATTTGCTTGTTTAATTATATCAGTTCTGACTACCCTTTATGATCTATGACTAAATCTTTGTAGATAGATAAATACGCTGGTACACTTATACTGAATAACATAACACCTTCTATTCCTAAAATACTGTTACCACTCCTGTCATCTGAGAAACTACAAGAGTAGTTATATTTATGCATACAATGTTGCTTCAGAACAAATAGTCTACTTTTATGATAAAGATTCCCGGGGCCGGGCAGTGGCGCTGGAGGTAAGGTGCCTGTGCTAACCTAGGACGGACCTCGGTTCGATCCCCCGGTTCCCCATATGGTCCCCCATGCCTGCCAGGAGCGACCTCTGAGTGAATAGCCAGGAGTAACCCCTGAGCATCACTGGGTGTGCCCCCCCCAAAAAAGATTCCCTAATATTTTTTTTAACATATTCACAAATAACGTTTAGAGAAGTACAGTGGGTAGAGTGCTGTCTTACACACACCCTCCTAGATTTAATTATCAGCACCCCATATGGTCCAGAGAGCTCCATCAGCAGTAATCCCTGAACATAGAGCAAGAAAAAAGTCCAGAGTACCATTGAAAGTGGCAAGTAAAACAAAATAAAAAAAAATTCACCAATAGAATAATTTTGCCAAAACTTTTCTTTATAAAATCATTCAAAATAATTTTCCATATAGATTGTGCCACCAATACACTATATAATTTGTTTCATTGATTTTATTTTTATTTTTTAAGTATAAGTCACCTTTATTCCTGTTTTATAAATTATGTTGAATGACATACTAATTAAAAGCCCAGTATTTTCATTTAGGTCTATTTTTGACAATTTTCTACCTCTTTCTTTTTACTCTGTTCTATATCTATCCAATAAATACCAATTTTTAATGTTCTTCTATCTTTATAAATAAGTTAGTATGCATGTTTGTGTATGTGTGAATAGCTCTATACACATAAAAATAGAAAAATAGAAATAAAGGAAAGAGAAGGAATAACAAAGTTTGCACTCTTCACTTGTTTTTATATAAATGATAAAAATATATTTTCCAATTTTAGGATTAAAATATTTTCATTTAATTTCATAGAATAGTATTGGTTTCCTCAATTCCACATTAGACTGGTGACTGTCAAATGAAATAACTAATATTACAAATGAAAAGTCAAAAATGTTTTCCTAAACTGTGATTACCCTGTCAAATTTAGATCTCATTTTTAGTTTTAAGTTTTAAAATATTTTATTTTATAAAGAGAAACCTCGAGGTCAATATGCACTGATTATTGAGGAAACTAAACTAAAATGACCCATAAAAGAGATCAGTAGGTCTTTGAGACTGAAAACAGGTAAAGATTTCCTAATGGCCTGCCCACTGTTTCCAAAGAACCTACTGTTTCCAAAAGCAGTTCTATTAATGACTTTGAAAACACATTGTTATAAAATTTTGAATCATGGTATACAAAGATTATAAAGTATATTATAAAATGTTTTAAGTTAGAGCTAAATATACTATATTGTGTAAAAGTTCTGTGCAGGAGAAAAACAGGGAATGAAATAATAGCCTTCAAAGAATAGAGATCAGTTGGGGAGACAATAGACTCAAATAGTACAAGTTCATATAGTTGAATATAAAAAAATTATGTTATATAAACAATGAAAAATTTTTGTCTCCAAATTTATTTACAGTTAATTTTTAATGTGATAGATATTTTTAAAGATGTGTATTATAAATCTTTTTCAGTAAGGTTATCTTTATTATATAATAAAAATGAAACATTTAATAGAATAAAACATTGCTGTAGTTATATTAAAATTAAAGAACAATAAAAATTTATGTAAAATAATTCTTGTTGAATAGTTTTGGGGAAATTGTTTCTATAAATCACATCTATTCCATGATAGTTCTGTGGAAACAGATAAGATGAATTAGGAGTCATTTAACGTATTGGTTTTCCATTTTGGAGAATTCCATGTTCCCTCTTCAAAACATTCCTTGTTCTCTCTTGTTCTATTTTCTCACATCTCTCTAAATTTTTTCATTAGAGACTATTTTTGCTTCACTACAAAAAAGTCATAGTAGTTAAGGAACAAGAATATTGTGAATGAAGTTAGGGATTAATTTATAAAAAGTTATTATTTTAGAAGCACAGATATGGTTAATTGGAATTTCAGAGAGGAGAATTTACAAATCTGATTTTGTAGCCAGGCTTCATTAACCTTTTTATTCCAATACATAGAAGAGAAAATTATTTTTTATTTTGAATTAGAATAAAATTGATTGAGAGGAGAAATAAGTATGAAATGTTCACCTATCACTTTGAAAGTTAATATCAGAAACCTAATATCAGAATCCTACTTTTTCTGATTATACTTAAAGTATATACCATTGACTAATTCTCTTCTATCCCATGTGTGGCATTCATTTTAACTCTATTTCTGTTACAATATTTTGGTGGATAACCTTCCATTAAACAGAAAAAATACACTTCCTAAGGAAACTAACAACCAGAAATGACAAATTCAAAGAAAATATGGGTATGTTTTGCAGTTTCCCCCTTTACATGATAATATCACAATTCTTGATACAAAATGGCAACTTGCCTTCAAAAAATTAAACTAATTTACAGTTTTATCAGGAATATGAAAGAGTGCCTGTTTCACTGTTTCCTTGCCAATAATATGTATTTCAAGATGTTTGACAGAAAAATACTGTTGCTTTAATATAAAATATTTGGATACCAATATGATTGTACATTTTAATATGTTTAGTGGGCACTAGTAAATATTCTTTGTGAATAATTCAACACTATTTGTTTCATATTTCATTAGAGAATTTACAAAACACTTTTAGTACTCAGCAAGCAGACTAATTCTGATTAACTTCAGGAAACAAGGTATACATATAGTAATTTATGAAATATTACATATTTATATTTAATTTCTCAGAAAGAGCAGTGAGCCGGTATATGTAATATTACTATATGTATATATATGTATATGCAATATTACTATATAGTAATACATATATGTGCAGCACATATTATGTATCATATAACATAACATTATATTAAAACTATCTGATTGATAGTAGGGAAAAGTAAAGATACATATAATATTTAACAAATGTGAAGATAAATGAAAAAATGCTCCACAACATTTTGTAAAATTCAAAGGTACATATTGATCAGAATGTCTTGGTTTCTGAATTTCAGGTGAGAAAGCTAGGAAACACATTAGGAGGCTGAATAGGAGTATTATGTATTATTTTATAAGTTCTGCTGTGAGTGACCTAAATACAGTAGTTGCTATGTGAAGAAAGGAAAAAAGAATCTCCAAAGGTTGGTAAAGTTAAAACTAGGAAACTGCTTGACAGTAGAAAAAGAATTTCAATAGGTCTTAAAAGCCTTACCTTAGTTAGAGGTGTGGGAAGTGGTGGAGAGGTGGATGGATCTGTATGGACAAAAATTATAAAGATGATCCAAATAGCAAGGCAATATTCTCCTGATGTTGACATCAGTTTTAATGTATCTCTAGGTCAGAAGACCTTAAAAACCTGGAGCCTGGGATGACATTTAACTTTGAACTTTCTCTTTGCATTCAGAGAAGGGAGTGTTAATGAGATATGGAAGCTAGGATGATAATTGCAGGAACATTAGTTAGCACTCTTACAGTTTCCAACTGAGGGTAGTGAAGTTACTGAAGAGCAAGATTTCACATTTGATCAAAGGATAATTGAAGAATTCTTTTTTGATTTTTTTAAATAAGAAAAAGTGAGGCGCTTAAATAGCAAAGCAAATTTGAGGCATTTAAAATCTTCTAAAATGTTTAAAGTTAAAATATAATTTTAAAATTTCTTTCATGCAATACTAGAGTCATGATGGCTGCACTAATAATTAGCATTGTAGAAATTCTCATATATTAACATGTATACTTATATTTGTATATAATGGTCACCTTCTTACCAAAAAAATTCATTTCTTGTCATCCTTTCTACTATGTCCTAGTCAAGACTAAATAGATAACTCTCATTGAGTTAGAGCTGTATGTAAAACATTAACAACAATAAACTGGGTGCTTCTGATATGTTACTTATTTAACTGCTCCTATGCATTTGTGAAAAGTATTTAGTACACTTTTTTTTTCGCCCCACCCCTATTTAGTACACTTTTAAGAGTTATGAATACATTGGAAATCACTGGTCTTATAGTTTGAAGAGTGAATTGTTAAACTATCATTATATATAAAGAAGAGTAAAAGATGGGTTTGAGCATATCTGCATTTTGAAAATGTGAGAATTTCATATAAATATCTTACTAAGTCAAGTTTATTGTTCTTTTTGTCTCTAAAATATTTCATAAAAAATAATTTTGAAAGGGGATCATAAATCCTTTCATAAGTCAATATTTTATTTTAACAAATGTAAAAGACAGCTGTAATTTCAGTACAATTGTGTGTAAAAGAAGATTGAAATTTTGAATTCATCATAAGCTCTTATAACACTAATAATAGACTATAGTTTTATTTCAAAGTATGTTTTACGTGTTGATTTTTACACTTCTAGGACTTGGCCAGTCCTATAGGGTACCAAAAGACCAAGTTGTAAAGAAGAGTTCCAATAGACCAAATTGTAGAAAACTGCATCTCTGCCGTTTTAGCAGTGTATAAAAACACTCAAATGTTTTCTTTCTTTTTCCTTTTTCAAAATTATCACCCTGTCAAAATTAAATGTGCAATTCACAAGAAAATTAAAGGCTAGTTAATATAATTCAGTACATTTAGAGTGCTTTCAAATTTCTGGATTTATTATTTCTTCAGTAAACATTCTAAAGTGCAAAATTAATTTAGCATCTTCGCAATTTTCACTATTTACTTATTTGGGGGTTCTATCATCTGAAAAGTAGTTTTCTTGGCCATTTATTTCATGAGACAAAAGATTTTCTTCATTTCAAAAATTTTAACACATAATTTTTTTCTGCTTGAAGCAGAATAGCCGAGTTTTCTTTCTGTGACTAGCATATTTTGTTTTTGCTTGTGTTGATTTTTGAAGTTAAAGATCTGTGCCACATTATCCATCCAAATGGTCTAAATAAGCAAAATAAGACTGTATAACTTTAAAGAACAGTATAAGATTAAGGGTAAAGAACAGGGTAACAAATTCTTAAGAAAACAGATTGTTCTCCCTGAGGGAAAAATGAAAAAAAAGTTAAAAAAAAAACTGGTCTCTTATTTTAATCTCTAGGAGGAAAATGGTAACCATAGAAATAATAACAAAACTTAGACTCCCTATACTTTTCAAAGTTGTTCTTACAGAATGATAGTCCACAATACTATTTTTGTATCTGGGACCTTACCACCCTTTCCAATATTTCAGAATTTCTAGAAAGAGAACACCTGTGCCATTTAAGGAACCAATACCTTGGTCTAAAATTTGAAGCAGAGTTTAACTTCTTACAGAGATAATATATAATATGCCAGGCATCAGAATTAACCATTAAACGAGTATGGGAGAAAAAAAATAGAAATGGGATGGGGAAACTAAAATTCATAACTCACTAATATTTTAATGTTACTTTTTTATCTTAAAAGGTATAAATATTTCTCATGCTAACCTAAAAACCTAATGAAA